>JANSTX010054154.1:0-11285 GCA_027564355.1 Penthetria funebris | reverse complement strand
GACCAGAAACTTATTGCGTTAAATTGGATTTGAATATTGGGTTAGGAAACGCGGTCGCCCACAAGCTATTTTGTTTATCAGTTATTCAAAATGACTTGAACAGATTGTATGCAGAAAGTGACGATGCTCAAGATAAAAACTTGTGGCGAAAAAGATTGAGAAGTAGGAGGGCCAACCCTGAATATGGAAAAGGGCAAGGAAGAAGAATAAGAAAAAGAAGAAGATAAAATGTTTTCTGGTATTATACTCGTTTATATTTCATTGAAAATTGCTTCTTATTTGATTATGTGTATAGTAGAGCAGCCGCCAAAGCATTAAAACGGATTTCATGGGTGAACAGTATTTTATTCGAGAAACTAATAATAATAATGATGCAATTATAAGGTCATCAATTCGAATCAATCATCTAAACAATCTTAAATTAATTTAAACAATCTTAAAAATGAATTTTTGTAATCAAATTCATAAACAAAATACTTAAAGATGTAAATATTACATCAAATTTACCGTTTCCATCTAATTTTACCATACAATATTTTACTTCCTCATCATCATCATCAACATCTCTTCATTCAAGAATTGAAGAAGTAAGGAGTAGGTACCTACACCTATAACATTTCTATTCATAAAATCTTAAAATCACGTCATTGAAATCAATTATTAATATACAAAGGTATGCAAATGCAGAGAAGAAACGAAGCAAGGAAATAATTTAAAGAACCATGAAGAAAAAAACGGATTTTTTTCGAAAAGGTTGATATTACAAAATGTTATGTAAACGGCATATCTTTTTAATATACCATCACTATTCGATCATATCCTTCTCTATAATTCAAAACATCATTATGTATATATGAGAACATGCATAGGTGTAAAGCTAAAATCATGTATTTAAAATGCAAAAAAATAAAAAAAAAAACCACCTAAGATATCAAAAATAATAAGAGGAAATATGTTAAGGATGAGTATCTCTTCTCAAAATGTGATTCATGCACATTGCTAGAGTACGACGACAAGTATTATAAGTCAAGTCTTCTTACCACACCAGTTCACGTTAATTCACTTGTTTTTGGGATGCGGTTTCGAATTGTTTATTTTTAATTCCATCATTTCAGCTTTTCATATGCGGATAATGTTTTGCAATATAAAAATAGAGTTCGCCATCAAACAAGAGGAAGAATCAAAACAAAAAACGTAATAAGAAAAAGAAGAAAATCAACAAACAGTCATATCATTAAGAAGTCTAGACATTCTGAATATTTTTTAACAATATTTTTATTTTTTATTTATTATTTTATTTTTGCTCATCGTGACTCCTTTTTTTCATATTTTTTACTCATCTTGCTTCTTACCATCATTCATTCACCAACCAAACCCATCATTTGTATGCATTTTATAAATATTGCATTTTATTAACAGTATTTGATTGAATCTGGACAGATGTAACAAAAGTCATTGCAAAAAATAAAATAAATAAAAAAAAACGAATAAGCACAGATAAAAAAGAAGAAATTTAAAAAAAAACTAAATAAATCGCTTCTTCTAAAAATCAATTAATTGATTTTTTAAAATATAGAAATGTAAAGTGAGGAAAAAGTTCTTCATCTTTGAAAACAGAATATTTTGGTGTGCAACTTAGCCTTTAGCCTCGTTTATGACATTCTAAAAATGCACAAGAAATTTTTTGCATATTTCCTTTTGCAGACACGAAAACTCTACCTTTGACACTTTCCGAAATGTTAAAAAGAAAAACCTTTTTTTTAAAACATAGAAATGTAAAGTGAGGAAAAAGTTCTTCATCTTTGAAAACAGAATATTTTGGTGTATAACTTAGCCTTTAGCCTCGTTTATGACATTCTAAAAATACACAAGAAATTTTTTGCATATTTCCTTTTCCAGACACAAAAACTCTACTTTTGACACTTTCCGAAATATTAAAAAGAAAAACCTTTTTTTTTAAACATAGAAATGTAAAGTGCGGAAAAAGCTCTTCATCTTTGAAAACAGAATATTTTGGTATACAACTTAGCCTTTAGCCTCGTTTATGACATTCTAAAAATGCACAAGACATTTTTTGCATATTTCCTTTTCCAGACACGAAAACTATCTACAACACTTTCCAAAATATTAATTTTTTTTACAAAAAAAAAAAAAAACACATTACAAAACGTAAATTAATTTTACGCAATTTTGATACTTACATCAGGATAAACTTTAGCCTCATGTCTGATAAACAAAAAATTGAAATATCTTGGTTTAAAATATCATAAAATATGCACATAAACACAGTACATTTTTCACACAAATGTTTGACATCTACAATTGACTTTTAAAAATGATAACAATTTGTCTGATGTAAGGAGTGATGAATGAGGTGCTAGATTTTGAATGAATTTAAATTGATGTGAAATGAGCTAATTAAGAGAAGGATTAAATTTACATCAACGAGTTGAACCAAAGTCTAACGTGCAATTAACAATTGTCGAAGTTTTTCTTTCAAGCTTTCATGCATTTTTTTATTATCAAACTTTCCATTTTTGCCCTCAAACTTTGATTGGGGTCATAATTTCTAATTAAAACAAAAATGAGTGTTTTTTATCTTATTTTAAACACATTTTAAAATATATTTATTCAAATTCAGTGAAGAGAAATTAAATGAACGATTAAACATCCATATTGCTCAAAACATTTTTACCTTTTCGTGGTGTTCCCCGGTAACTTCACCATAATTTATGTAAATTTCTAGCCTGTGTTTGTCGATTGATTTTAAAACTATCCCAACAAGCTTACTGGCATAAATCTTAATAATTATGGTCGATTGAATATTTTTCAGTTGATAGATTTCAATTGTTATATGGATTTACACTTTATGTTGCATTAATAAATAAAAAAACGGCTAATTAACATCGCAATGCCATTATGTGAGTCCTGAGGTAAATCATATGTAAATAAAGATTACAAGTCTAATTATGCAGATTAAAGATAATGAAATTGCCATCGAAAGTCATAAGTTTCAGTTGCTATATGTGTGCAACATTGTTAATTCTAATACATTATTTACTACTGCAGTTCGCTAGAACATACAGAAAAAATCAATAATTGTCAGTAACATAATGCAACCAGTTCTTCGATACAAACTGAAACGCTTAGTGTGTATGGTTCTATTGTCGTGACTCGAGAATAGATTCAAATAGTATTCGAAGCATAGTTTATTTTTCTAGCTCCATCTGTTACCGCTCTAAATGTGCCAATAATCACGTAAAATTAATTCTTGGTGGCGACTTTTATGTTAATCAGTAATTTTTGCAAAACAATGTCGAAAATACCAATGACAGATATGTCTATAAAAGCTCCTTTAATAGATTCACTAACTCTCTTTAGGTTTTTAGAATCATCATTCAAGATACCTAACATTAAACGCTTTTTAGACGTGTAAATAGTCGACCCATGGTTGGTTCACATACCAGAAATCCTCAACATTTCAGATAAAAGCACTAAAATTCCGACAAGAAAAATGCCTGATTAAGGACGCTCTAATTGTCACCAATTTAACGGTACAATAGATCAATTACTTGATAACATTCTATTCTCAATTAATAGAAGTATGACCTACGACAAAATTGATGAAGCATTTTTAAAACACTTCAAATCAGATTCACAGACATTCAGACCAGAATATGATAATCATCCACAACTTTCGGCAACAACTGTCTTCAGAGCCAAGAAACAATGCAACAAATGTCTATCTAACAAATAATATCTCGTATCAATTGTTCGAATAGCTTTATTAAATATCAAATAAAATACCATTTTAATAAACTTTGCCAAACTTTGGCATCCTTCTACAGTACATTCTATATTATAAAAACATTAAAAAAAAAAATATAGATTCTCTGCTATTAGCAACTATACGACCTTTAATGGCAAACGCATTTACCATTTGGTTTATGACACGACACCAAATGGAAGGCAACAGAGTAGTTAAAAGTAAAATACTTCATCTACTAACGAGAATCAAAAAACCATGTGATGTATGTGGTGAATACTCCAAATTGCAGAATTAATATCTTCTTAGGGCAAAGAAGAGTTAGAGCAGATCTACAAGTACATAATCCCAGAGAGGCCTAATTGAAAACACAAATGGGTTCAAGTCAAATTATATAACTGGAATAAGTAGAGCCAAACTGATATTTCGCATTACTAAGAATAAAAAAAAATAAAATTATTAATGAGTTTTATAAAAATAAAGATGTGAGTTAAAGCCGTTAGAATTCATGATGAATGGATCGTCGGTTAACTCGACATATTTACATTATATAACAAAAAAGTCATATTTAAATATTACAGAAAAAGGACATTCTTAATTTTATCATTCTGGAAACTCTTGGAAATCAATAAGAAAGCATACGTTTTCCTCTTCAATGATAGTCAGAGATTAGTTTTTTATAGATTCAAGGATCTTAGTTCCGGGATTAATTCTTAAATAATCATCGGAATAAATTAATAAAAATGTTTTGTTTTATAATGTAACGGTAGGTGTGTCAAACGTTTGCCGTATGTTCTGCTAAAAATTTCATTATACTGACTTAATTATGATTTTCTGCCTGATGCAACTTTAAATTTAACATATTTTGTTACGCAAGATTCTGTGCACGGTAAACAAAAAAAGAACTACATCTATCAGTTATCTTGAAAGTCAGATTTGATGGATCCCACTAACGTATAGTTGGTTCATTGCTAAGCAAAAAATAAATGTAGAGTCTTCTTAATTTAAAAAAAATGGTGAGAATATATGCAACAATCAAATTAAGACAACTTGAAAATGCGATGTTGTGTTGTGTATAAAAAGAAGATTGCTACACTGAAAGGAGAACGTCCAATACAGCAACTGCTGTTTGATCTGAAATGAGATGCAGCAAATAAACAACATCTTAAATACAACAAGGTTCACATCCGATGATAGTACAACCTAATGAAAAGCAAAGCTATTAGCTGAATGATAACTTAATTATTTCTTAACCCACTGTTAACTCCACGTGGCCGGCTAGCTAATGGCGACGTAACCGGAAACACGCTGACAAGAATAAGTCAATTATAACATGTGGATACGGCCAAAAATATTAATAAATATTATTCAAATCTGTATATTGGACACAAATGTGGTTTTCGATAGTTGAAATTTGACAATTGCATGTCATTAGAAACGGCACATCGCACTCTTGTAACGTAAAGTATAAGATTCGATTACATTAGACCTAAAACAATTGTAATTAAATGATTTGCATAAATAAAATATTTGTTTTTATCACAGTCGGTCGATAAAATTTAAATTAAAGTCAAAACAATAATTCATACTTAATATGTGAGAACCTTATTTTCCATTGCTAATAAGCAGATATTTACTTGTGGATAGCATATTAATAATAAACATATGCATTATTAAAGCAAAACATATATCTATATGCAAATAGATATTAAACAGATAAATTAAGAGAAAAAAAAAAAAAGACAAATAAACATAAAACTATGTGTTGAATATAAATATCAGCAGGAGAGCATTCAATCATATTTTTAACTGCATATATGATAAGAATTGCATACATAATTGCCAATTACAAAGTAAGATTAAATAATGAATAACATACCGGACATTTTAATTCAAATAATTAATTATGAATATATAGAAACAATGATAGTCATCTATAGTGTATATACGACCTATACGTCTTCATAATTGAGTGGCAACCTATTACTGCAATGACTGATTCCAAAATAATTTCAACGTACTTGTAGTATATAAAAAATTACGCATAAGCCGTGCACAGACAAGGAACACACCTTGTCGTGATGTTTAGAATTGGTTCACTTGTACCGTAATAGACAACTTTGTTTGGCGGTGTAGGGTATCAAATTTGATTAAATATCTCAAAAAAAAAAAACTTATCTAAGCTTTAATGCGAATCATGTAAGTGGATGTATACGATATGGAACATACTAGAAATATGATCTAGAAGTATAATCTGGGGGACACTCAATAACAATATGGAATCAAAAAGAACTACTAAGTTATAAAGTAACTAATTAAATAACAGTAAAATGACTGAAAGTATATACCAATAGAAGGAACTTCAACTTGCAATCCAAGTGAAGGTATAGTTGTGGAACAAAACACACAGATCACTGAAATTTTTTGTTTTCAATATAATTCATAGGTTTCCAAAACAAGAAGTCAATTCATGTTTTTGAAGCGTCTCTTTCACTATCCTTCATTTAATTTTTTTTTTTAAACTGGTTTCTATGATTTCTCAGAATTAATCTTTATTCAAGTTTCACCAGCCCATGGTATAACATTCCCTGTTTTAATAGCTTAGGTCAATAAATGTTCGATATGTATCAAGGAGCCCGATGTATCCCCTTTTTAATTAAATTTGGGTGATCGTAATACCCTGTACAAAATTTCAAATAATTGTGAATTAAACTTCAAAGTATATTGCCAATTCTGAACCGTCTCACTTTTGTTGGTATATATGGAAAAGCATTATTTGCCAACTTTACCTAAATACAATAGTGTCACATTTAGATCCATATATACTCATAAGTCTAAACATTTTAGTTTCAGAATTAACTTAGAAGGTATACGTAACACATATTTGAAGTATATCATCAGCACATTAAATTAATTATGCTGGTGGTCTAGGTTAGGATCATGCACAGAGTGAATTGAATTTATGGCCAAGTGTCTGTAATATCTCCAAGTGGTAGCCACCGATAATGTAGATTGATACTCACATCTAATCAGACAGGGGCAAAAGAGTACGGTTGGGTGCCCAATTAAGAATGGGTATATATTAGTCCACATGGAAGAGGTGATAAAAACCATAATGGAGGACTTTTTGCAGAAATATGCAGTAATCGCAATCTTGTGATTGGTGGTACTATATTTGCGCATAAAAGAATGCACAAATAAACTTGGATTTCACCGGACTGGGTGTTCCAGAAATCAAATAAATCACATAAAAATTAGTAGATGGAGAAATACGTTGTTAGACATTCGCAGCTATAAAGACGCGTATATTTTTCGTGATCACTACTTGATTATTCGACAGATAAAATTAAAACTTTTGGCAGGCATAAAGAAATAACCTAGAACAGCGGTATGTATAAACGTTGCTAAACTTCGTAATGAAGTTTTAAAAAAAACGATTCGCAGGCGATTTGGCGAATTAAAGGACATGTGATGGCATTCGACGAGACAGGAACACAGTCGCAGGCGCATTGTGGCAAGACGGTGAAAATGTTTTGGGTTTCATTAATTATGAAAGGAAGTATTGGATTAGTGACGATGCATGGAATCTGACAATGGGAAAAAAAACATCAAGAGTACGATTAACAATAGCAATGCTTATATTTTTGAAAACATTACAGCTCGGACACAACTTGCTGCAAATTCAGATAATATGAAGTAGGCTTACCGCAGCCAAACAAACCGGGAGGTCCTTTAGAACTGAACTTCCAATTCAATTTAGCAACGGTTTGATGATCTGAAATGAGATTCAGCAAATGGAAAGGTTGACTAATTACTTTTGTGAACTACTGAATAGTCGTGGTTAAATCATATCCGTATTAAAACACCTAACGGTCGGTAGGGCGGCCGATAACATACGACCATAAATATAGAAAGTGAACTTGGATTGAATTATTAAATCCATTATTGATGAATTGTGGTTGCCTGATGATATTCCAGCCTTATGGAAAGAAGTGTTGATAATTAAGTTGCCGAAAAAGACTAACTTGAGTATATACAAGAACTAGCGAGTTTTCAAAGGGTTCTTTCGGGTATAAAATAAGGATGTTTACTGTCATCAATATTGTTCCTGTTCGTCTTGGATTGGGTTATGATCAAAGCAAATTTTGAACCACATGGTGTCTAACCGGTCGGACATTAGAGTGAAATTGGAACAACTTGTAAAATACAGCTCATAAGTTGATCGAAAAATCTATGTTTCAAAGACGAAACCAATGAAAATCTAATTGACAAAGTAGAAAACTTCCAGTATTTGGGAAGTTTTATGACAATTTATGATGGTGTAGAAGCAGACGTAAAGCACGACAAATGTTTGAAGTCTGTTGGTCGTCACAATTTTCAACAAATCTAAAGTTGAGCATTTTAAAAACAACATAACAATTCTATTGTCTAGCTGCGAAACTTGGAAGGTGATAAATAACATCGTATCACAAATTCAAATTTTCGTCAATAGCTGCCTCTGATGCACACTATAAATTTTCTGGCCAAATGCAATATCAAATGAAAATTTATGATAACTGTTAGATCTGGAGGTGATGAACCAAATGTTCACCCGAAGAATGTGGAATTAGGTCGACAATACACTCAGGCGACCAATTGGTGATATTGCAAAATACGAACTTGAGTGGAATCCCCATGGTATTAGAGAACCCGGTCGTCCAAAAACAACGTGGCGAAGAACTGTTATTAAGGTGGCTGGCAGCCGGTGGATTGAATTGGAGGGAAGTGAAGGGGCTCTGGTCATAGATTGTGAAAAATGGCGGTTGTTCGTTGATGCCCACGCTCCAGCGTAGAGTAAAGGTCGAAATGTTGATGATAATATTCTATTATGGGATTTTGATATATTGTGACAATATTTGAATTAGTATTATTGATAAAAGCATTATGAATATGAAATATAATGCCTAATGAAATGAGTGGCAGATTCAGAACGTTATACAATAGTCCAAAATTGAAAATGTTTCAGATATGATGTTACCAATGCTATATATTTGTGAATGGCCATTTAAATGAATGAACATATTTTCATTCCATAGAATAATTTAATTTTTGCACACCGTATCGAAGAAGTGTAGAAGTCTAGAACAGTAGTGAAAGCTCCTATAAATGGATATTGTAATTATGTCCAAAGTGTTTAATAGTGTAGAATGACATATTCTGAAATCCATTTATTCGTATACGAACGTTGTACTTTAGTTTCAGCGTATTTTATCAAATAATGGGTATAATGTAGTCAGCCCATTATAAACCACACAACAACATGTTTCCTGTTAACTTGGCAAGGGAACAATAACTACCAGGAGATTAAGTACAGAAATGAAATTAACGAACTTGTTTATGTGTTAGTCTAATGTCTATGGAATTAGGCTCCCAACAAGCTTGTATACTATACGCAGTTTATGCCGTTTAACTGATTTCTCGGTTTGAAAAATATAAGAGCAAATTTCTTGAAATAATGATTTAGACGTTGTTTAACAAATATATAAATACGAAAATTATCCATAAATTTTATAGAAATCCATTTAGTGCAAATTCCGCGAATCTTTAGATTAAATGTCTGAATCGATATTTCAACAAATTTGCTCTTACATTTTTCAATCCTATTCGGCATAACCTGTATATATACAACATTAGAAGTCTCGTGTACTGGTTATACAGTCTATTTTAATTATTAAGTCGTGTATACTGAATGTGATTTTATATATGAACTATTCCGTAAATGACTGATTCCAAAATAATAAATACGGATAGAAGGATGGACAGAAGGACGGACAGAAGGACGGACAGAAATACGGACAGAAGGACGGAGAAAACGACGGACAAAAGGACGGACAGAAGGACGGATAGAAGGGCGGACAGAACGACGAATAGAAGGACGGACAGAAGGACTGACAGAAGGACGGACAGAAGGACGGACAGAAGAACGGACAGAACGACGGACAGAAGGACGGACAGGAGGACGGACAGAAGGACGGACAGAAGGACGAACAGAAGGACGAACAGAAGGACGGACAGCAGGACGGACAGAAGGACGGACAGAAGGACGGATAGAAGGACGGACAGAAGGACGGACAGAAGGACGGATACAAGGACGGACAGTAGGTTGGATATAAAAAAGGACAGAAAGATGGGCAGAAGGACGGAAAGAAAGATGGGCAGAAGGACGGACAGAAGCGCGGTTAGCTTTTTTACCGGACAGACAGAAAGGTGTATTCGATTATTAAATTTTCTGAAATTTAAATAATTTATGCGCAGACAAGTAAACACTTCTTCGTAGATGAAAGTTGCTTATTAACAACAGTCCAAAACTAATAGTCCCAATTTCAGTGCCTAATTACATACATAATGCGCTTCATTTCCATATTTCTAAGAATTTCCATTAGTCCGAAAATGATATAATGATCAAGTCTTTATATAGTGTTTTTTGTTGATCTTTCAAAGAAGAATTTACAATATTATATAACGTAGAGATTAATGATCTATAAATATTTATAAAAATTATGCAAACACTATTTTTTACGGATGTTGCAATCGGTTGTATGTATACGAATAAATATTCATATTATCAACTTCGTTATATATCCTCATTCTTGAACGCAGATACAAGCTATGTATAGAAGATATTTAGAAAAAAACTATATTTTTTTTATTGTAAATCAATTCTCTGAATAAACTAACCGACTAATTTCTAAAACAAATATAATTAACCATAAATTAAAAGACCATTAACATCTCCATAATTCTTTAATTGATTTCCTTATCAAGAGCAGGATATTAAATGATTGATTTTAGGAATACAAGTAGTATCAATACCCTGCTGGTAGTAGAGTCATAGTTTTGCAAGAAGGTGAATAAAAACTATTTAAGGTGGGTTGAATTGGATTTAAATTAAAATACAAGTATTTAATGCGTTTCGAAAAGCACATCCAGCTTCAGTACTACAGGCAGTTCTGGGTTTACAGCTCTCGCTGCTGAACTACTTAATTGCACGAGAAACATCAACAAATGGTCCCGAATCGAATGCGACTACGAAGACGATTTCTAGCCTATGTAAACGGACACCATTTGAAAGCTGGTGTAGGTGGCTCAAGAATTTAAGTAGTACAAACTCGATATTCTTGGTGTGATCCGAGATTCGATGGAAGGAAAACGGAGAAATGTCTATATCCTCTGGTCAAACCATTTTGTTTTCCGGAAAACCTAGTCACATGTATCATAGTAGTAGAGTCGGTTTCTTGCTAAATGTCTCTGCGAAGCGTAGTCTTGTCGACTGGAAGCACATATTTTTTTTTATTTTTTTTTTTATACTGGAGTACTCTTTGTTCAAGTAGGCTATTGACCTTTTATATATTCATTTTATTGAATACGGTACTTCTGAATGTGCACTTATATAAGTATCATTCGCATGTCGGAAGAGAGTATATTAACCTACAATTCCAAATGACATACGAATAATATTATTTTAACCGCAGCACATTCA
>JANSTX010054153.1:0-11285 GCA_027564355.1 Penthetria funebris | reverse complement strand
ACAGATCTCCATGAAATTATGTACGCGTCATTTTTATCTCATTTGTGAGCGATAGCTCGATGGTGAGAAAAATTGAACTACTCCTTCAAGTACCTCCCAAACAAACTTTTTACTCCTTTTAGATTAAAATTGGGTTTATAATATCATCATCATGTTATATATAATTATATTGTTCTCTTATATTATATTCCTGTATTTTGGGCTATTTTGCAATTCTATTTAATAAATACTTATATTTTATGTTGTGATCAGTTAAACAATTCTCAGGGCCTACAATAATTGGCGATGTCAATTATATTTCTCTCGTTTTTATTCATTTTTTCCATTAATTACATTCATTCGGGAACATATTATAATCTTTTTATATATTATAATTCTAAGCTGTTGCTGTTGGTACCGTTGTGACACTACCAACAGTGCTTGTTGCAATATCAAGTGCACTACTAGCAGTATTAGTTTCTATTTCTGGTATGCTAGTTAATGTTGACATAATAGTATCTAATAATTCTGATAGGGTATCGAGTAAACCGGGAAAAATTTTTGGTGACAGTTTCAATTAAGCCAGTTACGATATCAATGAGTCCGGTTAAAATGCTTGTCGCTAAGTCTATTACTGTACCCAATAAAGATGGTCCAATTTTAGTGACTAATGTAATTAATGATTTAGCAATTCCAATATTTATTAATCCGTTGGCAGTAGTAATTCCAGTATTAGCAACTGTTTCTATGGTACCTGCACCTATTCCACCAGTTGTTCCACTAATTAGTTCACTAGTTGTTTGAGGAATGCCTATAATAATTTGTGTAAGGATAGCCTATTATTTAATATGATATTAATTTTTATCTTTAGTAATCATTTTGGGTTTTATACAAAAATTTGACTATTTCTGATATCGACTTTTAAATTTACACACAACATGTGTTTTTAAATTTAAAAGAAAATTTAGACAAAAATATTTAAACAAAATGATTAAGCAAATACATATATTTAAATTTGGGCTAAAATAAATAGTTTTTCATTGAATTGTGTGCTCAGCATGCGTCTTGTAAATCTTTAAATTATTACACTTTTTTTGTAAAATTATGTGAAGAGCATAGCAAAATTTACAAAGTTTCAAGTGGTAAAGACTAGCTAATATAGTCAAAATGTTTTGCCATTCAATTTTAAAAATATATTAATTGCACGTTTACAAAAAAGTTTCTCCTCTATTTCCTGTCACCCTATAACCTTTCCCGTTAAAGACAAGTAGTTGGAAAAACTATTACGGTTTATATTTTTGGTTAACTATTTTGTAATTCATAACCACATTAACTTATACGCGTCAAGGGAACATATATCGGCTATACAATGTTACTTTGTCGTATCTTATTTGGATGCAACATCAAACGTCATCATCATTAGTTTGGCCTTTATTCCACGTGGTGGCATAGGTTGACGTAGAATTAGTGTTCCACTTTATTCTATTGACAATTATGGTCATCGCCACCAAATCTATCAGTTTTCACAAATTCCCATTTTGATATTGTATAGAGAAAACAAATTTTAAGGCATGCAATATCACCGATGAACAATCAGTTTGAAATATGTGCAACTTTAAATTTATTTACAGTCAGACTACTTAATATACCAAAAAATTTAAGATTATTTGAAACTTGTCTCGACTGCCACATACTATATTTAACATTCATGTCACGTTTTTTGTATGCCTGTTCCAACATTTTTTTCAGCAATAGTGTTTTTTTGCTAAATAACTACCTAAACATAGAAATCTCTTCTTTAGCCCAATCTGATAACTATACCTAATCTTGTCGCTCCACTGCTTCAGTAACGTATATATAAAACTCTGATTGTATCAACAGATATATATTGTCGGCACAGTTAACATATTCACTTATATTGTTTATATTTTACATCATATCACATTGTTTATTATTCAGCCGTTATCATAACCATAAATTCTATGCGCAGTGATACGATAATGATATCTGATAATCCTCTTAGAGATACAATAATTTCGAAATTATACATTAGGTTTGATGCGAATTGCGTTTGATATTGTGCAATGGTAGTATTTATGTTATATATTTAGTGTATTTTAAAGATTCCCTCAACTGCTCATTTATCTTGACATATAATTCATATATATTAAACTGTTACACCGCAAAGGTATATTACACGATACTACGATGGTGTCGTCAAATGTTTTTTTTAACCAGTCGACAATTACGCGTTAACACCATTTTCTCGATCAAACGTCATTGTCGGCAGATATCGTAATCGAATTACCGGTGACATCGCGTAATGATAACGAGTGGTTGAGAAACCTCGATGAAAATCAGCAACTCCATTCGTCACCAAATGATGATTAATATTCCAATAACCAGAATCATATTTGAGAATAAGGTAACTTCAACACAACATTTCTGACATGTGGTCTAATTGCTAAAAGGAGGTGGGAAAACACAGTTTATAGTTGCTATATAGTTGAAATTTGATATTTGCATATCTGCAATTGTAATTTAATGTGATGTAAGGGTTGATATAATGATTCAAATTCAAATTCAAAAATCTTTCAGTACATGAAATATAAAACAGTTACAGTAGTACATGATGTATTTAGAGGTTGCAGCACATCGGTGCCATATGCTTATTGTTAGCTTAGTGATCATAGTGTGTGCAAAGGTGAATTGATGGAAGTGTTTACTGTTAAAAATAAATCGGATTTTATACTGAGAAAAAGGATTGGTAAAACCAGTTTTTATTGAATTACGAAGAGAGGTGAAGGATAGAGCAATTGGAAGGAGGAAGAAGGCTTACCGAGGTGCGTCATGCCATTTTCATTGACTTATAATTCTTCATATAAGCAATCGTGATTTTGTTCGGTATTGTAAACGAAACGGGAATCTTCATCAGAGCGTCGATGATCATATGTTAAGATGTCTGAATTGTTATACAGTGCTCCAGATTCATATAAATAAAGTAAGTTAATTGGGTGTTTGATTCTATGATTTACAGAATCAGCAAATCTAGTTAGACTTCTTCCGCAACGCCTGTTGATATAATGATGTATATGATGATGTTACTAGAAAACCGGTTATCATAATATAAATTATGTTTCCTTGATTTAGTATTTTTAAAATACATTATGTTAATGTTAATTTGATTTAATTTTTTAATAAACGATAGTTTCCAGTTTATAATTAAAATTTTCATCATATTATATAAATGCATTGTTTATTTAGAAGTATAATAACCATATAATTTTATATGATCGTATGTGGGAAATCAAATAAATTTGTTTTTATAACCCAACATTATTATTTAAAAAAGGGAATAAATGGATTTGATAATCTACTAAACGATAGCTGAGGAAAATAATACAGTAACAATACCAATAAATTCACTGAGTGCATCTGCAAGTCCACTAATAATAGTTACTACTGGACTAATTATAACTGATCCAATACTGATTACAGTAGCAATTGCATTAGTTATACCACCTATTGCTGATCCAATTAATCAAGTAAAAATTGAAATAAATGCCGAAGTTTAAAATGACTCCAACAATACCGCCAATGATACCAGTTACAACATTGATAACTGTTGATATTAAAGTTGAAATGATACCAATAAGACCCGATATAATATCACCAACTATACTGGATAATCTAGAAAGTATTGATGTTCCAATTCCAATAAATCTGTTCCTGTTTTAATTACTCCTGCTCCAATTACATTTCCTGCTGCACCTACTCCTGCTCCAATTACATTTCCTGCTACACCTACTCCTGCTACACATTTTACATTTCCTACTAAATTTGTTGTTGTATTTATTCCATTATCTACTACTCGTGTTGCAGCATTAGTAAAAGCGGTAATGGTATTTGCTATTCCTGTTACTGCTTCAGAATTTTATTAATGATAACATTTTAAGTTTATAAATTTTTTTGGATGTGTTAGTATATATTACAACAATTGTTAAAATATTGATTGTAACAATGTTTTTAATTTTTTTCATAAATGACCATAATTTTAGAATCGTTCTTCAATAATTTTTTTTTTTACTAATTTTGACTTTACGATTTTGAGATTGGCTATAATTTAGTGGTTTCGTCAATTACCAATAACGATTAACTAATACTATAGAAATTATTGACGCCATATCTATAGTGTTATAGGGCCTTACTATTGAATTGATACTACTTTTGCTATATAGTACAATGATACTACCTACCGCAATATATTGAAAGTCATTGTGTTTTAAGTATATCAGATTCCAGTTCTGCAATTGCCACCTCACTTATATTGTTCACTGCATCGTAAATGATTTTGATGATGAATAGTATGGGCTATTATCAGCCTAACTTTACATCGATGTGATGTTACTGGTAACTCGATCACGAATATATGTCAGTAATGGCGTATGATTGACTCTAAAAATATGGTGTTAATGTCGTGTTTGGTGACTGATTGAAAAAATAGCTCAATAATAAAGTAGGAAGCTGGAAATTTATGCATCTTGTTACCATATTGATACCTCTTGGAAGTGAAGACTAGACTGCCGCTCCATTCGCCAACTATCTATATAAGTGAATTAATTTAAGATTTTAAATTCTCACCGCTAAATGTATAATAAGTGATTCTATTTCTATACTAAAATTGTAGAATGAAAGTAATTTTAAAAGGGGTCCTAATGAACATAATTTAATTTTTTAATTATGATTGAGGTTTTTTAGTGGCATTGCAGTCAAATCTACTTGAGACATGATTGTGAAAGCATGAGGTAATACATTACGCATTAAAACGAAATACAATTCCTGACAAGTCAAGAACAATGTGGCGGAGATATAACCGTTATGATGTAGTCGTAGCCCTATACCAGTGCAAGGAGATCGAGTGACGTGAAGACGGTACTGTTCAGAGATCAGAAATAGTTGGAAGAAATACTTTATATAAACTAATAAAAAATAATAAACTAAAAGTTTTGTATCCACAACTGATGCTATGCAAGTACAGTGATAAGATTAAAAAGAAAAAAAAAACGTATTATGATTTCAAGATATTAGTAAGTTATTTTGTTAAAAGCGTGACCAAAACGAGTTATTTGCCAATTTTTTTATGAATTTTTCTGACTACAGACTTTGTATTGGACCTTGTTGTTCCAAAATAAAAGTTTCGTTTTCAATTTGTAAATTGAGTCTTTTGTCATGTCAAATAAATTTGATTGACTTATCTTTACAAACCCTTTTTAAGTCATTATTCACCTCTTAAATAAGGTTTATTGTTTTGTGTTTTTTTTTTTTTTAAATCTTTCTTTTAATTAAATTCATTCTTTGAAGTTAGATACTCACTAGTTGTCACTTTACAGATTTACTGAATAGTTTGATTATACTCCCTATTGATTTACATTTCCAAAAGCGTAACCACCATGATAAACATCAAAATTTGTGTTTTTTTTTTTTATCATGGCCATATGCGAATGTAATAGCGAGCTTCCACAACATTCCAAAATTCCGTCTTCGTGAATATAATTTAATTCCATTTGGAAAGTAAATCTAGGAATAATAGTCATAATCGGTTGAAATAATAACATTAACATTTTGCGATCATTTTTTTCTATCTACATACGAAACGATTTGTTGCATGTCGTCATCATCCTTTCCAATTATTGTCTTAAATTCAAGACACTAAGATGTTTTTTCTACCCAATATTTTTGTTGCCTTAATATTGCGTCCGGTTAACCAACCGATATTCCAATTAACTACTCTCAAAATTTTGACTTAATTTCTGATACGCCCAAATTAGTTATAACTAAGTACCCTTTTCTACTTTTGGTGAATGAATAAGTTAGTTGAATAATGTTCACAACTACGATACACCTCAATTATATTCGTTAACAATGAGTGTTTGAATGTACGAATTGGTAATCTGTAACATCCCTTAACACATATACCGGATGTTTACTACATTATCATGATAAATTTCATTATTGTCGCCATCGATAAAATGTATATTTTATAAATGAACGTTAATGTGTACATTAATTGAAAACTCAAATATCATATCGAGAGTGTGGAAATGTTTCTGCCATTGCCACTGTATAAAATTGAATTGAATTGCAAATATTCACTGTAGAAATTAAAATCATCAACTTTATCAGATTTGCAGCCTGTATATATATTTTGATAAATGAAAATTTCTAGGTTTCCTTTTGCAATCACATCAGTATTTATCAGTACAGTATTTAAATGAAAATTCATGTGTGAAAATTTTATTATTTTTAATTTATCATTACATTACAATGTTTTTTTGTTAAATTCAACTTTTTTTTACTGGGAATAGGGACAATAGGAACGGATGTCTATTGACGCAGGAGATACACTGACATTCATTATACATATGATGTATGCAATAACGACTCTTCAATGGCTCTGTGAATAAATATTGGATTGTAGTCGACAAGACTATTTTTTGCTTTGTTGCTTATCAATAACTGCACTACTATATGATTTTAGTGACTCGGCTTTTGACAAGTCTAAAGTATTTAAAATTTTTGCGAATCATAAATTAGATATGTTTTTTACTTGAGGCAAACACTTGACACAGTTTTTCCTAAAAGTTAATGAATTTAGAAGGTTTATGTTTAATTTACGTGATTTATTGTACACTGCAATTCTTTGTAACCTCAGGCTTAATATGTGACAAATAATATTATAGTACATAAGCAGGCAGCATGTGATCCTTCTAATTTCCTCAAATCTATTTAGTATATAACGAATACATATACAAATGTGTTTATGTACATTAAGGAAGAGAGCATTTTCATTGCATTGGGAAAAGTGTATAGAGAAAAATATTTCCACGAACATTTTCGGAACACCAATTTTCCAATGTAAAAAAATTACCATACCGTTTTCGATCGATTCTAGTGATGTTCCATATAGAAAAACAACATAACAACTGAAATTCACGTGTAAACATATGAGAGGAGTATCCTCTGTGGAATAGTCAAGAAAAAATTGAAGGATATATACATTTTCTTTGTTTAATATAGTCTATTTATGTATGTATGGAAAAACAAACAAATAAAACTTATCAGGAGCAAAATGAAAATAATGAGATCCTTTTATATTACTTTTTTTTTTCTTGTTGAATACAAATTGTAAATGATATGAGCTTTTACAGCTTTAAGGATATATACTTTACTATGCTTAGTTTTGTTTTCCAATTTTTTTTGTTCTTTATTTATGAATTGAAATCGTAAAATTTTGGGTAAAAATGGGCTGTGGATATACACGTAGACACCATATATTGGCATGACTGACTGATATTAAAGTAATATATAAAAAGAAGATGAATAGAAATGGGAAAAAAAGGGCACTTGTTGATTGGATTTTCTTGTTTGTATATATAGTACGAATAATACATAGGGATTTACTACCGGTTAAGTGGCAATTTTATAGGATTTTCTAAATGATATAGGAATGAAAATATTGTCTTTATTTTATACAATTTACATTAACTTAAAAAAAAACGAGTTGTTTTTACTACCATTTATTTCGTTTTTGTATAGTAGCTTTTATTAAATTTAATATGCAAATTTTTGTGGACAATAAAAATAAGTACAGCTGTATTTCTATTCATAGAAATTAACTCATCCTGTAATTGAATTGAATCTTTTTAGAACCTTTAAAATTTGTGTAGTATTATTTGGCGTCGGGATACGGTGTGGGAGCTCAATTAAGTACTATAAATATCACTAAATGGCCTCTGCACGACGCACTATACTCCTTGTGTAACAAAAGTCGACATTATAGATTATATATGATTTATTATATGCCCTTATTTAATGTGACCAGTTTATCATCATCTTAACATTTATGCACTCGTGGAAAACATACGGGAATCAACAAACAATCGACATTATTACAAATAAATGTTGTCTGACTCAGTTCGCGATAGCCTGACAAATGTCGTCAACAAAGTCAAGGCGACCGGTTAAACCCCATCTGATATCTTGAGGTTCTGTATTTACCATGATTATAATACAGTTCAAAACAAGCGGGCAACAATAGTGGTGACAATATTCCTGTTTTTCACCCGATTGTACATCAAAAACACCAGTTAGCCGTAATTTCGCTAAGCACATATTGGATATGGCCAAACGTTTGATGTAGCATTTCGTGCCAAATGCATGTTAAATATTTTATAGATTAGAATTTTCTTAATATAATTTTGTTGTATCATCAGAAATTTTCCATCTGCAACAAATTTTAATCTGTTTTAATAATTTCTTTTTCGTAAAATCTTCTTAACACTTTTAATGTATATTTAAATTATTAGTTAGTCATCATCTCGATCTTTACTTCACGTGGAAGCATAGGACGTCAACAAAAGTCCATCATTTATTCACGATCTTAGCACCTTAACTACACTTCATTCCCTATACCACAGTTTCTGAAATTCGTGTCATGAATCTCAGTACTGTTTGCATACCTGATATATGCAAGTTCTAGACGCAAGGATAATCTACTAGCTACCATGTTCGCGAATAATTCGAAGCTAGAAGATACTAACAACGCACCTGGTCCAGATGATATTCCGGCCATGGTTCTGCGTAAATATGTGTCTTCTCTCGCTCTACCGCTTCGTTACATATATATGGCTTCCCCTCAATCTGGTTATTTTCCATCCGCATGGAAGATGGCAAACGTCCAGCCTATTCCTAAAAAGTGCTCTAAATCGGATCCTACAGACCTATAGCCATTACTTCAATCTTATCCAAGGTCTTGGAAAAAATTATTAACTTTCAAGATCATATCTTACCTGGAATCCAATAAAATTATTCATGATCGTCAATACGGTTTTCGATCCAGAATATCAACGGGTGATATTATCTGACTGAAATTTGGAGTAGCAGTTTGCACATGTTTGGTGAGACTCGGGTGCTTGCAGTCGACATATCCAAGTCTTTTGACTGAGTTTGGCATAGGGTACTATTGTCGAAAATGGTTTCTTATGGTATTCATCCTGATTTGGGGTTGTGGATTTCTAATTTTCTGAAGGATCGCTCGATTAGGGTAGTTATCAATGGTGTCACTTCTAATGGTCTCCAACTTGATGCGTGTGTTCCCCAAGGTTCCGTGTTGTCTCCTACGCTATTTTTAATTTTCATTAATGACCTCTTATCACTAACTGCGAGCCCAATTCACAGTTACGCTGATGACAGCACTCTGCATCATTCTTACTATTTCGACAAAAGGCCATCCGGGGTCATGGTTGAGTCGTTTCTCGCTGATATGGACAATTCTTTTAGAGGTGATTTAAATTTAATTTATGATTGGGGACGGAGAAATCTCGTAATATTTAATGCGCATTAGACGCAGTTGTGTCTTTTGTCGCATAAATCAAATACTCCGGATCCAAATATACAATTCGATGGTAATTTTTTGCGCAATACTTCGGGTCTGAACTCTCTCGGAACGCATATTGAGGCAATACATTTGGTCGCATGTAATTAATCCTATATATAGTAATATCTCGCGAAATTAAGTTTAGTATATTGATGTGTCCATATATGGTCTCTCTCTCATTTTCAATTCGTTTTGCTTTGAGGCATAATGCAGCTGGCTGCTAGCTTGGATTAGATGTGAGTGGTGTGAACCAAGTATAGAATAGTATAGTTTGGATAAGATGTGAAAGGTGTGGAACATATACAGAATAGTATTAAGTGCACATTAATACTATGTCCATAATATTCGGTTCGTTACCGTACAGATTGAGCGCCCATTGAATTGCATCTAATTTAACTTTATTGAATGGGTCGTTTTCTATTAACTTAATACAAATTGATTATACATATGAAGAAAATATGTATCAATCGAATCTCCACCATTATCTTAGGCTTCTTTAGTCCTATAAATTTCTATATACAAATTTGTACCATTCACCTTAAGCAAAACAGAGCAATATGAAGCTTAACATAAATTTTTCTATATACTTTCGAAATCATCTGTGTATTGTTTACAAAATGCACATCAACTCAGTTTATGCACATATACAAAATTCTCTCTATGTAAACATTTCCAAATCCCTAACTGAACATTAGGCACCCCTAACTTTTCACTAATATCTTCTCATCCATACCGTGGCAGTCAATGACTTTTTCTCTTTGTCTCCATAAATTCTCTGTAAATAAAATGAAAAATACATAATAAGCTGTACATAATGGCAATATATGGAGAGTATATAGTGGATGGATGACTCAGTTTCCCTAAAAAAAAAAATAAAATAAAAAAAGAAGAAAGAAATTCAAATAGAAAATTGGAAACCACCCCATCGGTGTTGATGGTGACGACGACAACGACGAGTATCCGTCAGACTTATAATCGAGTCACAAGTCAAATAGAAAATATTTTATTTAAATATGAAAAATTAAATAAATAATTTGTTTTTATTTTTCATTTTTATTACCCTTTTTGTCTACATTTAAATATTCCTATGATACTTAAAAATTAGTTGTTAAAATGTTGCTAATTATAGTGGACCAATTTAATGTGCAATTATTTAAAAATATAATTAAGTGTACATATTTGTTTATAAATAATTTATAATTACGGGAAGAAAGTGCTTATTTAAAATTATGTATTTATTTTTTACTTATGTGAAAATTTGATTTAAATATGAATAATTAATGTGTACGTCAGCTGCCCTTAAATTTTATTCGGTCAAGCATTAAGGGGGTTGCTTTTCGTTTTTTTGTTTTTTGCTTTTTTGGTTTAACTTAAATAAATGTTCTATAATATTAAATAATTTATGTGATTAAAATAATTATTTTATTAATAGAAATTAAGTGCGATTATATCAATAAAAATAAGGGAAATTTCAAATAGTAAATTACCATATGTACCAATAATCGTTAACAGTTTATTATTATGCTAATAATCTTAACACTAAATAAAGTATTTCTTAAATAACAACTAAAAAGAAATTAAAAAAAAATAACAATTCGATTTATTTTTCACAAATCTTATAAGGTTTCAACTTTTAAAATTGTATAATTTTCAAAGAATTATCGTTTAGTGTAATCAATTGGAAAAGTGTGTACATTGATGTCCTCAGTAGTGTGATGGTAGTGGTTTAAAAGAAACATTTTATTTCCACTTCATATAATACTAACCCCGATAATTTTGTATAAATAAAAATGGATATACACAACTTAAAATTGAATTTTTAAAAAAATTGGTATGTGTTTTATGATAAAATTATATTTGATTTTTAATA
>JANSTX010054152.1:0-11286 GCA_027564355.1 Penthetria funebris | reverse complement strand
AGGGTATAAATGGAATAAATAGGATAACTAGTCCCGTCGACGCGGTTACAATAAACAAACAAGCACCCCCAATATATCACAATGAATGCACATGGGATCATCAGCAACGAATTCCTCTATTTATAATGTATCTATCTATTTGTGTATTCATACATTTATATAGAAATTTCATGTTATTCTGTGTTTTTTAGGTCCTTTTCACTTCAAATTGTATACCCACCCATATAGTCAGGCAGGCAGGCAGGCAGGCAGTCAGGCAAGCATACACAAATAAATTCTCCTTTTGTTTTATAGTTCAATATTCATTTCCCTAACCAAATAATTCGAATCGAAAGGGTTATATCCCGCGGGGGTCGTTATATAACTTCCTGAATCACTTTAAAATCTAACGCAAACTTTAGATGACTTGTTTTCTTCTCATTGGAATAATTTGCGATTCTCTTTTTACTTTGGTCGTCGCTTTTTCCAAGGCAAATTACATCTAATCATTTATCACTTTTATTGTGTGTATATTATCATTTTATATACATTTTGGTTTAATCCTGTACCAGGACTATGGGTATATGTATACATATATATATTATATTTACATTTACATTTAAAATGGAAATATTTAGATGGATTAATTACAATTAGTTTCTATTTATATAAACAGATATATTGGGGGTTTATAATAATGACATTATATAAATATATGAGTTGATATAATTTAGGGAAGAAAATGGAAATGATGGATTTTAATAAATGGCTTAAAATACACAATTTAGTACACACGTACTGTGTCAAAAGACATTCCTGGCAAGGATCAATGCGATTTTTTTTTTAAATATCTCATCAAGTGATTGCTATTGTCCTCACGAGATTGTCCTTGGTAACAGAATTATAATTAACCACCAACAAATTAAAATCGGCTAAAATAGTAATTGATAGGATTTGAAACTCGGGACGTTAGAATAAATGATTGTATTGAAAAAGTTTCTACATTTGTCGCAGGAATTAAACACTACTTGTATTTAGCAAATTGAAATGGATACACGTAGGGGTGGCATTTGCGAAGTTCATTTATCCCTAATTAACTATTCAAAGTAGAGTATTGTAAAATATTATGATCGAATAATCACTTCAAGATTCCTACAAAACATACATCAGATGGATGCGTAAACATACATTTTATAGTCAAATATCACGCGGTTTTGATGGGATTAGAAAATCAGATATTGTGTAAAGGTTGACTCTTACGAATGTCATTCATGTCACAATTACAAGTTTTCGACTGGAATCTTCTGCATGGTAATAGATGGCCTGGTCGACAAAAATAACGTGATATCATACGGATAGTTCAGCAAATAGAAAGATTGATTGATTGATTTATTGTTTAACTGATTAATCTTACCATTCACGGTTACAAACTTATATTGAATTCCATCCGAAACTTCATGAAATTAAGTCAAAGTGATATTATCGTCCATATTCAATGTATCCAATTTATTTCCCAAATAAAAAAAAAAAAATATAGCAGCTACTACAAAGCACAATAAATTACTTATAAATAATAAATTTATGTTTTATGTATATTATATAATATATAGTATATAGTCTCTAATGCATATTTTAGTATATATATATAAATACATCATTTTCAACCCACTTATAAGGGTTAAATTTATACAATAAAATACACATTAGTAATGTATATACGAGTATGTATATATATATATATAAATATTTATTCATAGTATTTAGTACTTATTATTACACACATTAGGAGTTTATTCATAAATTAATTCAAATGTTATAGATGGTTCAGTAATCTCTGTATCGTAAATTCTCTCGACGATCATCATAAATGTCTCTTAATGGACTTGGACGGAAATCTAATCTTGGTTCATTATATATGCCACCTCTGATTTCCCTTGAATCGTGTCGTGAAAATTCCTGACGATGTTCATTACGTGGATCAATTGAATCTCTTGGATCATCATAAATTGTTATCCTAGAACCGGATGGTCTTGACGAATAGAAACGATCTTCTTGTAATGGTCTTCTTAATGGTGGTAAATCATCATGTGGAAGTCTTAATGGTGGTAAATCATCATGTGGTCGTCTTAAGTCTTCTTCGTGTCGTCTAATTGGTGATAATGCTGGCATAAGTGGTCTTGGTAAAATTGGTGCTGGTAATGGTAATGGTGGTGGTAAACTAGATTGCCCTGAACCGTAGAGCTGTGTAAAAAAAAAAAAAAAATTATAAAAACATTATTATGTGTATTTCAATTTTCACACTTACTTGTCTTGGATCATCAATTAAATTTGGTCGTAAATAATTATTATGCACCATTTCTGGTCTATAATAACTTTGTTGTTGCATAGGATAGTAAGGTGTTTGTGGCATTTCTTGATGTCTTTGGAATTGTTCACCATGTCCTCGATTGTAATTATCTTGATAACCATGACTGTTGCCTGAAATTTACATAACAAAGTCTTTAGAAAAATTACTATTAAATATAATGCTTCTAGATAGATCAACTAGTCAATGTAGTTTGTCTCTGTTCACTACAACGGATGAAAGATTGTAATCGACTAATATCAAATGTTGACATTGACTAACCCAATAATTTGTAAATCATCTGTCTTAAAAGTTATAAAATTAGTCTGGTGATAGTGACATCAACTTCTTAACCATCGTTTTCATAACTTAATCACTTGATATTATATATGATATAATATAATTATATTCGTCATTGCATTCTATAAAATAGTCGTTGTCACCTCATTGAGCATTAGAATTAAATTAATGGTCATATTATGCACTGATATTGGATATTGGACTCAAAATGCAAGTATCTTTGTCAGACATAATTTTGTGTTTAATAAAATATATATAATAAAACTCTGACCTTGATCTTGTGCCACCAAATGTTGACGATCTTGTGTACCCCTTGAATCATAACCACCATATCGATCATCTTCTTTATTACGAACACTTCCATCACGTACACCTTCCTGAAATTTTGTATCATATGCATCACCTCTGGTACCATGACGTTTATCATAAACTAATTTTTCACCTCTATCATCAGAATCTTCATAAAACGAACTATTACTACCACTTTCATCTTTATTATATGTATTTTTAAAACCAGACTTAATATGCTTTCTATTATGTGATTTATCTGTTTCGAAATTTTCACCCGTTGTATGTTTATGATCGTCAATGGTTGTACCGGCTTTCGTTTGCGTTAGATCATGTCCTTTTGAAATATTTTCCTTATTGGAAAATTTACCAACATCAGCACTTGATTGTATATTATTTCCAACATCTTGAGCCGCATTTTTTACGAACGCATTTCTATCCGCAGCACCATGTGAATCAATCGATGATCCACCACGAACATTCGATAGATCATATCCTGTTGTATACGGATAACTATGAGCATATGAACTTGCAAATGATTCACCACATATTTTCAAAATAATAAACACTTTTATAATGTTCAACATGATTATGTGAGGATTTGATAACACACACGTAAGATCTGCGGTATATAAATTCAGATCATTGATCACTTTCCGAATATAATTTTAGCGCACTTGAACACTATTTATATTCACTAATAATAAATTAATTTCACATCAACTGGCACATAAGATTTAAATAATGTTTTTAATATTATTCGATATTACAGTTTAGACGTCTTCAAATCAACTAATGAATTAACAGAAAAACACCTCAATAAATATTTATTGAAAATGTTTCATGGTTTATTGAACACCACTTCGTACAGATTATTATAATGCGTGTCTCCCGGTGACAAAAAAAAAAAAAAACGTCTGCCTAATTCCATATATACACAAATCTAATTAAGAAAACAATGAGATTTAATTGAAAATTTGAAGAAAATAAAAAGAGAGGTCCAAAACAAAAAAAAAAAAAAAAACACCCAAAATAACAATTGCGTTAAGTTCGAGGTCCCCATACACAAAACTACAAAACTACATGGAAATGAAATAAATTGAATATACACACGAGTACCTCTATCACAATGTACATGCGAATATTGCAAGAATGTTATTTACCTATCAGCAGTAGGTACACTCAATACGTCGATCTCTTATATTATTCTTGAAGATCTTTAGATCTCTCAGTGTATTTCAATTATTAGTTAGTTCCATGCTACTTTTACGGTTCATTAATTTTTTTACTTTTGCAATTTGGGTTTTTTTCCTGATTCCGTGATGAATCAAAAAAGAACTACGGTGCAATGTTTTTCAATTATTTTTTGTATGATTACTTAAATATTGAAATGAATGTGTACACAGGCGGTCTACTGACAATGTTGGGCATATTCATAGTTATTAATTTAAATTTTTGAAAAAAAAAATTGTCTAGAAGTAATACTTCTTTGATTTATACGAGTATAAAAATATCTTTTTTTTTCAATGGTTGGATAAGGTTTGTTAATCAGATTATATTCTCAAGATTGCGGAACCCTACTATACGTAATTTCTGCAAAAAAATTAAAAAAAAAAACCATTAAAATCATTTTGTTTACTTAACCTTGTATTAAAAGTAAATAATATTTTCATTGTTTTAATATCATGCCAATGATATGATTATCAACACACTGAAAATTCAAACAACATTACACACAATTAAGTCATTAAGAAGGCTAGTACCGCAGTGGATGGAGTGAAATGAAGGTGCTGGTCTGATCCCGTGAACAATGGCAGTTGTTCGTTGCGGCCATATGCTTCCGTGTGGAAGTCGAGATGATGGTAATGATGATCTTCCCATCCGGCTTATGATTATTGCAAGGCACAAAATATTTCTTAACTAATCCACGTGAGCAATGACCATCATAATCTAAGTAATAGATTTTTAACGTTAACGCGGGGGCCCACAATAACTTAATCACCATTTCAATTTATTACAACTCATAAAACATAACCGTTTCTAATATACATTTAAAATCTCGAATTTATTTCATATTTTGCTCTTTTATTCAACCGTAAAACAATTATAAAGTTGTTGTAATCATATATATAATAGTCATAAGGATCTCTAGAGTTTGTATTATTTTTTACTAAACCATCATCACAAACGTAGCCTTTTTGATTGTATTGAACTCTATTCTAGCTTTAGTTCTCAATTTCTAGAAAAGTATAAATACACCAAGGATAATAGTAGTATTTTCCTTGATGGAAGTGTTAGACGCACATTGACTGTATTCCTAGTTAATTGTATGTTCTTGTGCATCAAATATCGGTATTTTTTACGTACTGTTTTCACATTGACGATCTTGATCATGTGATTATGATCAGAAAGGTAATTTCAAAACTATCAAATTATTAATCAATGTTATATTAAGATTGTTTGCTTAAGTTTAAAATTAACTGTATAATGGCATATGTGTATAGGGTTGGGTCTTTTCTCCTATTGACTATATTTTGAAAAAGACTCGATTTTTCTTCTTCCACAGTATAATTATTTGGAATTTTCTAGTCAGAAGTTTCATTCGGCACCGTACCAGAGACACACCTTATATGAGATTAATTCAGTTGAAAAACTGACACAGTTTGGACTGGAAAACTGACACAGTTTTGACATTCAGCGATTGTCAAAATGTGTATATGTCGGAAAAACTCTGGGGTATAATAAAGATCATTATTTCATTTGAATAATATATCAATTTAGGAGATTTTGGTTCCTTCATTGGGATATCCAATTGCTTTACTTCAACAATATTTGGGATTAACATATGGGATCAGTATGTGTTTGTACACCGCCAGTATCTTTGAATTAAATACAGGTATATCGTATTTAATTCAAAGATACTGTGGAATTCTGCTGGTAATTTATTAATTTAATTTTTAGAAAAAACACCAATACTATTGAATTTCATATGATTGATGGAAACTTCAATTGGGATAGAAGTCAAGAAAAACATCCCAAATATTCATTAACCCCTGTAAAGTCTATTATTACACTTTTCTATATGCACATCCCACGTAAGATAGTTATTGGATTTCTTTTTTAAATTTGACCATCATATTAATGTTCAACTATAGGTGTGATTTAGTTAATTGCATTGACTTTATATATGATACAATGGAGTGATATAACTGCATAACACACTGGACGTGATATAAAATAAAATCATGCAAGTGCAAGACACCTTGCATATCAGATTTAAATGTTAACGCTAGTAGTAATATCATTGAAATAAATAATTGGCAAGGTGCAATAACTTTAAAATTATACATTTTAAAATTCAGAAGAAGTTATAGATTACATATTTTCATTAAAATATTGTTTAAATTGCATTTTAAAACTATTATTCTATTAATAATAAATTGCAATTTAAAAATGTACTCACATATATTTTATTACCTTATGAATTGCAGTGCTAGAATACAAAATTTTTCTATGATGTAATATAGTCTTCTTCAATGCCCAATAATTAGAAACAATTCACTTGCATTTATTTTTAATATTTAACATTACACAAATACAATTACTATTAGAAACATCAATGAAATAATAAAAATATAAGTAAATATAAAAGGACGCCAGAAATAGCGCCAAAGTTGACTGACAAAGAGAAGAAAAACGCTTAATTAAAACAAAAAAAAAAAAAACGCTTCTGTATATTCAGCCAGAAAATGCGTACAATTTAAAAAGAGGTGAATTTTACTACATTTTAAAATAATCGAGAATTTTTTTTATGAGCTGTCATCATGGTTAGCACTGTTAGCATAAAAGTTAACATCAGCAACAAAGTACAAATTAAAATAACCGCGAATTTTTTACACAAACGTTAACATCAGCACACAAACGTTAACATCAGCACACAAAAGTTAACATATCAGCAATAAAGTGCGTACAATTTCAAAAGGAGGTGAATTTTACTACATTTTAAAATAACCGCGAATTTTTTTTTATGTGCGTCATCATGGTTAGCACAGTTACCACAAAAGTTAACATTAATTTTTTATTTTGACAAACATAAGTGAAATTTAGTTTTTTTTATTAAAAATATTTTGTAATTTTTGTGTTAAATAAAAATAAATATCGTTTTTATTTGTTATTGTTATTTTTTGTTTAAACTTGTTGTGATTAGTCATTGTTTTTCATTTAAAATAATAAGAATATCGCATTCATTTTCAAAGTTAGTAACAATTTATTTACTATGTGGAAAATTAATTAATTTACTATGCAAATGTGTAACCATCATTTATTGCAATTGCAGCTATAAAATTATTTGGATATCACAATTCTACAGATGGTTATATGTTCTTCTGAAAACTGTGTGACTTATTTTTATTAAGACTTCAGTCTAAATATGTGAACCAATTCGACGAGTAAAGTTCATCCCTTAACATAGGGGATGATAAGGATTGTTATTGTAACTCCGAACACTGAAAATGATAGACTTATCCAGTGTTTGAGAATTATGTGACGGGGACACGTTTACCTGTAATTTCGGTATCATTTTAAATTTAAATCTACAATTTCCAAGATGATTGCAATAAAATTCTTCTATAAATTTATTAAATTTGACTGTAAAATTTACCACTTTTGTTTAAGTTCAATGAAGCATAAATTTTTATTTTTCATAGAATTGGGAAAAAATAATTTATGTACTTTTTTTCATTTAATTATTTAAAAATAATATGTGAGTGTACATCGTAATTTAATCAAAATTATTCGATATAAAGAAGCGTGGTGCCACATCGTTTGTCAAGACAATACGAAAATAATTGAACGTACAAAATATTTACAAGTTTTCATCTTCATTTTGATTTCATTAACTTGACCTAGAAATAGTTCAACTTCTTTTCCAAAACTACCTTACCTATTTTTATACGAGAGTTATAATTTTGTTAAATGAAGAACAATTAATTTAGTAATTTAAGTGCAAAACAGTATAAATATTACATTATATCCCTCTTATTCTAGAAGTTATGCGTTACCTATAGAATAAAGCACTGGCGTGCATTAGTACGCACAACAATACCCAAACTTTTAGCAGCATTCGCTAGTTTAAAAGGTCCATGTGAGTGGCGAATTGAGTGGACATTGACTCAGATGGTGATTGGAGTGGACGACTATTATCGAGGTTACTCAATCATTCTGAACCTTCACATGGTGTCACAGGTGACACGAACTCAGTATACGTCAGTAATGACGTGTGATCGAGACTAAACAGATATGATGCTAATGTCCGTGTTTGTCGACTAGTTGAAACAACAATTCACTCACAAAAACTAGGTAGCTGCGAATTTATGCACCACACTATTGAAATATTCAAATGTATAACTGCGAGATCCGATAAGAAGACTACGGAATTCCTTACCAAAAGTTAAACTATCAGAAACTGCCTGACATCAATTCTGTAAATCAACTCACTACAGCATGGGTTCGCCATTTCCATACACAAACCACATTAATACCGTTCCTAAAAAGTGTTATGGATATATCGTTATCATCATCTTAATCGTTACTCTACTTGATAGTGTATATGGTATCAACGAATATCTACCATTATTGTACCTACACTACTTCGATTAGACTTCTTTGCTAATCACGGTTCTTTGTCACGTATTCTTTGCCACGTCCGCATGTCTTCAAGTATGTCGGTTATGTCTACGGTTCAGCATCTATCCTTTTATTCATAATCATGTAACCATCTTTGCCATTCAATCGACTGCTCAACAATAATTATTATTAATGCTTTTATATATGATTTGTGCAAGTCCTAACTAGGCCGATTAACCTCAATAATTACGACCGCTTAGCAGTGAATTTTTCCATATTTTACTAATTGTTTTATACAAACTCTCAATTGGTGTTATCGCGGGAACCAACCTTTGCATTAGCATCACCCATACGTATATGACAAACATTCGATCTCTTAATTTTCAATAAGACAATGCAATAATTGATTGTAAAAAAAAGTTCTTGTCATCCGTTGATGTATATTCCTTATATATAATTGCGTAAATCTGAACGTTTTTTGATTACCCACTCTGATATCGGTTTTCATTCAGACTACGCTTTGCAGAGACTTATCAGCCATAATAAATCAATTACACTATCTGCGTAAGCCATATGATTTGGTTTTCCAGAAATTAGAAGGAAATCAGAGAGAGGATGGTGTTTCGTTTCACATTAAAGTTTTGTACCTCTTCAATTCTTGATTAACCTGTACCAGATTCGTCGATTCTAAAACTGTTCAAACGTTTCAAGTTCTAAATCGCGTGTCCGTTTCGTAAGCCGTGATGCATATTTGTAACGGAAAATTAATATCGTAATGTTATCCTATGCTCCCTCGAGGCGTAAGGTTTAGATGTTGATGATGTTGATGTTGGTGTGTATCACGTTTTAGTATTAATCCCAATAATCTTAACCATTATTCAATATCTTTCTGGTACATTATAGAATCCTCTTCCAGTTAATGGCTATATATTTGGAATTAAAATATCTCATACAACGACGCAAAAATACAAACTTTTTGGCCGTATTTTTGGTCACACATAAGATGTGACCATTCCTTAGTAGTTTTGAATATATATGCATTCGCAGAGAATCAAAACCCAAATAATTATGTAGTAAATCACCAACAAATTATATTATTGGATCTGGAGTTTTTTAATTATGTGATAAAGGATACAATTGCATCTTATTCGCATTGAATAGTAAGAGATTTTTCCGTCCCTAATTAGAAAGAAAATTATAACCATTGTTTAGTGTATTGTCCATATAAACGCGATACGAAATAGAGTGAGAATGACCCCGAGTTCTATCATCCAGCGTAGATGTGAATTCTCGCAGTTAGTGATAAGATATCATCATTGAACATTGAAAATTAAAAATAGTGTAGGAGACAATACGGATCCCTGGGGAACATCCGCGTCAAGTTGAAAACCAATAAAAATCGAAAACAACTTAAATCGAGCGAAATCAAGATGAATACTATAAGTTACCATAATAATGCACCATATGCCAAACTCTGTTAAGCGCTCAGGATATGTCGAGCGCAAACACCCGAGTCTCACCATACATGTGCAAGCTTTTCCTCAAAATTTCAATCAGATCGATCAACATAATTTCAGTTGATCATCCGAATCGAAAATCGTATTAGTGATCATGTATAATTTTATTGAATTCTAGGTCTGATCTTGAGATTAATAATTTTTTTCCAAGACCTTGGATACGATTGAAGTAAAGGTACAGATCCTAGTTACCTTACCTTTACTTCAATCGTATCCAAGGTCTTGGTCATTGAAAGGAGCAGATTTTGAACTTTTTTTAGGAACATATTCTCAGATTTTGTCTTTCTTAAAACGGTGTGGGATGTCGAATGCTACGTTAATTTTCTTCTTTTTTTTTTTGTATTGATCGAGTTGCTGAGTTGCACGTTTACTGCGATGAACCCAATTTATGTCAATACAAGTGAAATTTGTTTAAAATTGCACCATCTTCCCATTAATTTGCGTTATTGGTAAATTATAGGAACTACACTTCATTGCACATCTTACCATAGCCTCTTTAATAGCCGACCAATATCAAGTTATTATAATCTTCTAGCACCACCACCACCACTTGCCAAATATTTTCCCATATCTTTCAATTTTTTAGTATTCAATCATACAATCTTCATTTGTTTTTTTATTAACTTTATTTTTTGTTTCATGTCTGGATAAATAATACGTTATGGATTGAATTTCAAAATTATATGTTATATTGGTGTAACATTATTATATTTCCTTACACAAATTCGTACAGTACGATAAGCTTATAGTTCCTCAACTGCTTTAAAATAATACATCATTGCAGCTCCTTTAATATCATAGCTTCTTTAGATTCATATTAATTATGAGTACATAATTGATTCGACAAAACAATTGTGTAATTGTCAATTAATTAATTATGGTTGGTATGGCCTATCAACTATTTTTGTAGAGGCAATACAACCAATAACCTTGATTTGTTGAATTTATATTATAGTTTCTGATTATTGGCGCTTCCCTGCACTTAGAATTTTATTTGAGTATAAAACTGATGAATTAAATCTGTATTCCCAAGTTTATTTGGGATTACAGATTTAATTCACATTGACAGGTTAAATGAAACAGTTGATCAGCACGTTCAACTCAACGGTTACTATTCAATAGCCAGTACATTTTTCTAAATTTTATATTTAGTTCTTTTTTCTTTTTGACGTGCACTTTCCATCTCAGTTTAGCATCTAATGTCATCCCTAGATACTTTGCGTTGTTTGAAAT
>JANSTX010054151.1:0-11288 GCA_027564355.1 Penthetria funebris | reverse complement strand
GCATTTCCGTGGTTCGTAATTTTTGTTTTGTCTTAGATGTGTCCACTGTTGCCTCAATAGCATACGTTAATATGGGTTGAATACAGCTTTTATATATGCGTGTTTGGTTCTGTAATAACATGTATTTATTTTTCCATATAACGTCTCGTAAATAGCCCGACAGAGCTGCGGCTTTTGATGCCTGTATTCTTGTTTCTCTTTCATTGTGGCAGAAACTAGTAATATTAACCCCATCGTATTTAAAATTGAACACTTGTTCGATGGTTTGGTTGTTAGTCAAAAAAAAAGAGATTATAAATTATCCATAAATTTAAAAAAAAATACTTCAGATGGAGAAGCATTCTAACGTTCATATATGCAAGTGTATTTATATATCCGTGTGTACGTGTGTCCGTGTGTCCGTGTGTCCGTGTATCCGTGTATCCGTGTGCCCGAGTATCCGTGTGCCCGAGTGTCCGTGTGCCCGAGTGTCCGTGTGCCCGAGTGTCCGTGTGCCCGTGTGTCCGTGTGTCCATGCATTGAATTAAATAACCAGTCATAGCACACAAAACAACACAATATCTTCCAAATTATAGTACACAACCCTGTTCATTCTGTACTGTTTTTAGTTTTTCAGGACGTCATGAGTATATGTATTTTTTTTTTTTGCATTTTAAATTTTATGTGAAAAAATAAATTTATAATTTAATTGGAAAAAGGACAAAATGAGACAAACTTTAATTTTTCTTTTGTTTTTCTTAGTTTTTTTTTAAAAAACTTTTCTGTACACTTTTATTGTATGTTCTCCTTTCTTTATATATCCCTATATTTTATCGTTGTATAAAGTTAACCATAGTCAATATCCTGAATTTGTTCATTTTAAGATGTTTTACAAACTTTAGGAGAACATAAATTATATTCTGTCATTTGCTTTTAAATAAAATTAAATTTTAATGTAATTTAAACACGATTATAAATTGTTTTTCTTACTTTGTAATTATTTTAAAGCTACTTTATCACTATTTGCTGCATACGAAGGTTGAACGTTAAGTAATTGTTTAAAACTTTTAAATTTTGGTCATTCGCCATTTTTTGATGTATATAAAGAAACTCTTGTCGTAAAAACTAAATTCTAAAAGTTAAAATTTAAAATAATTCTTAAGAATTCACCCGAAAAATGGTTTCAAATATGAATGTTAGTATGATGTAATAGGATAAAGGAAGGTGACGAGAGACTTTTTAGCTGACTATCATCGTGGAAACTCATTCCACTTTTAGGGTCACTTTGCGGTACCTCGATCACAATTTATGTGCGTGATGGTGTTTGATCGATACTAAAATAGAATATTTCATGCCAGATAATATAAACATTAAATAAAACCTCTAATGGCGCACAATTCACATATATTTGTGCCGGTGATTGTGCGATCACCTTTGGTATCGTCGATAAAATTCAAAGGCAATCTTTTCGACTTATAAATGTTGATTTTTTTTCCAAATATGTATTTTCTGAATTGTATGACCTCAAAAAATTCAATGTTCATACAGATTCTTGCATTCAATACTCCCCCCCCGCCCCCCCTCTTTCCACATGAACCGCACTCAAAAGCTATTTTGTGTTTTTGTGTTAATAGACATTAATGGGTAGCCACTTCCGAAAAAATAACTTTAGTATGAAAAATAATTTTAAAAAATTAGCTATTATAAAAATTATAAACAACTAAAACTACCTAAATATTAACTGATTATGCACCCGATCCTGACTGACAATTTTTGCAAAATAATTTTTCTTATTATTTCAAAAATGTTTAATTTATTTTCATAAATAATGAAATTCAATTATCTCTTTCAACAATTTGATATTCACTTAAGCATATCGCATAATTGTGAAAATCTTTTACATTTATTTTTCTTAACTTAGGAGAATCTTAGAATACCAAACATATGCTTAAGCTTAAGGATTGACATTTCTCTTAGCTTAAGTGCATTAAGTTCAGAAAATTGTGGTATCGATTTCCAGTTTCAATTAAAATCATGAACATCAACTATATAAATTATGAATTTTTAAAAGTTTCTAAGTATATTTTAACAATTTTTAATAAAAATTATCATTTATTCTGTGACGTTTTCCATTTTTTTATTTTTAATCTTCCAATTATATAGACTCTTATAAGTGTTTTGTAATTACACTTTTGTCGGTTTTGACATTAGCAGATCCGTTAATAAAACACCGAATTTTATTTTTTGTCTCTCTGTCCACAAATCAGGCTAAAAAGTCCGTCAAGTGAAGACAGAAATAACAAAAAAATAACAAATTAAAATGTGTACAGAATACAAACCAATGATTCAGATAAGTGCAGTGAGTTAATCTGCATGATACGGTTCCAAGATGGAAGCCGATGTTGGTGCTGAGGTTTTCTCAGACACTCGTGGTGGAATCCTTTAGGCTACCAAACAATTCAAGCGTATTTCAAGCAGAAATGTTTGCTGTATGGAAGTCATGTGCCTTCTTGTTGTCTGATTCAATGTCCGTACAACGAGTGGCGATAGCCACGGATAGTATGGACATTATGTCGCTTACCTTGTCGGTCTGCGAATCATAACTGGTCGAGAAATGCTTCCTCGCATTGATGGAGGCAAGTAACGCGATGGCCAGGCAAAGATCGGATGTTTATATATCACTGGTGGAGCAAGTTTCTCCGCGCGAGCTAAACAAACTCCAGCGAGCTAAACAACACAAAGTGGCTTATACTATTTGAGACTGATCAATGCTAGGTGAAAAGGGCTACCTACATGCAGATTATCTAGGTTTACTTGGCCCGAGTTTGGAAGGAGTAAAACGGTAGAACTTTCTACGATTATCACATCGGGATGTGGGTAGATCCGTGGCAGTTTCCTTCAAATAATCCAAATAAAGAAGAAGAAGAAATAGTTAATTTTTTGGATGCTTCAAATGGACTTCCAAATTAAACAAATTACAATAGAAGAAGTCGCATCGGTAATATATCGGTATTTAAATTGCAAAAAGGCACCGGGATTTGATCTTATCACTGGCAGAATATTGAAAGAGCTACCTAAGAAATGCATTAGACTTATAACTTTATTTTATAATGCTATTTTCATACTTCCCAGATCAATGGAAATTTGGTCAAACTATTATGATAAATAGGCCGGGAAAAAGTCCAAATGAACTAAAATCATACCGGCCCATCAGTCTGCTGCCAGTGTTTTCTAAGATTTTTGAGAAATTATTTCTAAAAAGATTAATACCAGTGTTATGCAGTCGACTGCTAAAACCGGAACATCAATTTGGATTCCGACAACAACATGCTACGGGTTGAACAGGTACATAGAATTGTCGATAAAATTAGTAAAGATCTAGAAGTGAAATGATATTGTTTATCGGTATTCCTCGATATAATCCAAGTATTTGATAAAGTGTGGCATAAGGGTCTACCGTATAAATTAAAGCATACATTGCCATTTCACTTTTACCAGGTACTAAAGTCTTATCTTGAAAACAGACACTGTTATGTATGGCATGAAGATGAACAAACCAAATTATATCAAATACAATCAGCAGTACCACAGGGTAGTGTCTTGGGACCGGTTTTATACTTACTATACACGGCAGATTTGCTTAAAACAAATAAAGTGATAGTGGCCCCTATAATAGCATCGAAATATTTACAAGAAAATCTCGACATCATCCAGCTATGATTACAAAACTGGAGAATCAAAGTAAATGAAAGTAAATCAAAATATGTGACATTTACTATGAAAAGGAAGATTTGTCCACAAATATCACTGAACAACATTCCTGTGCCACAAGATGATAGTGTGAAATATTTGGGATTACATTTGGATAGGCGATTAACCTGGCGGAAACATATTTTAATAAAAGAAAACAACTTGAAATTTTCTAAAATGTATTGGATGATGGGCAAAAATTCTAATCTCTCACTTGAGAGTAAATTACTGTTATATAAAATGATCATAAGGCCTGTATGGAATACAGTGGTGTGGTGTACTGCAAGCAACTCATATATTGAAATTCTTCAAAGATTTCAATCAAATGTGCTAAAGGGCATTCTAAATACACCGTAGTTTGTCCCAAATACATAATGACTTAAAAATTACTACAGTGAAAGACGAAATCAGATCGTATAGTAAAAACTATAGTGAACGTCTTAATTTAAACTATGTAGCAACGAATCATATTTAACAGTCATAATGAAGTGCGTAGATAAAAACGATTAAAGCCTTTAGAAAAAAGTAATAGACATTAACATTTCAATTTAAATTTAAGTGGTATGATTTTAAATTATATATGTATGTATAATTTAAACCTAATATTAATATAAAACTTGAATTCTAAAAATACGAGCGAGAAGCTGCTGACTTTCTGGCTTACAAGCCTAAGGTTAAAAATGTCAATAATATTTAGTAAATGTCTTTTATTTTTAAGATAGATTGTAAAGATTTCTTGGAGTTAATAAAAAAAAAAAAAAAAAAAAAATTCTAATGATCTTATTGTAAAAGTTAAACATTCTCTTAATCCACATCCACCTTGACAGTCATGAATCAAGAATTGTATCAAGAATTCATAATCTTTAGAAAATCTTTTTTTTAATTTAAATTGAAAATATTTCGGAAACGGTTAAAGATTGAGTTTTCGTGCCTGAGGACAAAATGTGTACATCTTTGGCAATCAAAAGCGATGCTAAAGTAATAGCATGATATTTTTTAAATTTAAAGACTAATTGTTGTTGCAGAATATCTGGCATGTGTGTACAAAATGTAGTAGGTATTCGTACGTGTTTTACCGTTTACACAATGTTTCTATGTCTAACCGTTTACGAGATATTTCCATTTTAAATTAAAAAAAAAAATCTTCAGATTATGAATTCCTTATACAAATCCACAAATGTAGGAAAATGTAACAACATTTTTTATTGAATAATTGAAAGCGATGCTAAAATCTTAGTAATAGCAAGAGATTTTTTAAATTTAAAGACTAATTGTTGTTGCAGAATATCTGGCATATGTGTACAACATGTAGTAGGTATTAGTACGTGTTTTACCGTTTACACAATGTCCCTATCTCTAACCGTTTACGAGAAATTTCCATTTTAAATTAAAAATAAAGATTCTGAAGATTATGAATTCCTGATACAAATCAACAAATGTTGGAAAATGTTCCAACATTTTTTAACAAATACAAAAATGGAAATATATCTCGTAAACGATTAGTGATAGATGAAAGATGTTGCTACATTTTCCTACATTTGTGAATTTGTATCAGAAATTCATAATCTTTAGAAAATCTTTTTTAATTTAAAATGCAAATATTTCGGAAATGGTTAAAGATAGAGTTTTCGTGGCTGAGATTGAAATGTGAAGCAAATCGTTACGAATCGTTGACAATTGAAAACGATGATAAAATCTTAGTAATAGCATGATATTCATATTCACAATTTTTAATATATTAGTAATTTATAGAAAACAACAGAATACTTATGATAACCAAATTGTTTTGGTTAAGTCTTGATTCCGATTTTTAAAACAAAATTCGTATATCTGACATGGATTAGAATTAGACAAATAAGGGTGATTATTAATATACTTAAGAAAATTTAACGCCATTGACATTATCCACGTGATTTAAATTTATAATTTTATTTTATATTTAATTTTACTAATAAAATGTATAATTCTATCGATTGAAAATAATATATTTTAATATACTTTCTATTTTTTAATATACTACTTTATATTGGGTATTATATTTGACAATATAACAATAGAATAGAAAAACTGAAATCAATTTTCTAAAAAAGTTTTCTTAATTTTCCAACAAAAATATTATTGTGCGTAAGAAAATTTTATTACATAAGAAACCGTAGAAGCGTTTATTGCGAGGGAGGAAAATAAAAACATTTTGCCCTATAACCACTTTATATTTGATTTTTGTGAATTTCTCATCCAATAAATTCTTTTGTAATCTAATACGCATATAATTTAGAAAGACTTTAAGGGAAAACAATTTTCTATTCTCTGTTTTTTTATATACAATATTTATACTATATTTAATTTCCGGTATTTGATGAGGGAGTTAAGTTACCTAAGTTTTTACCTATAATTTCCATTATACTTTATTAATATTTATCTTCATAATACTTTTTTTTTTGTTTAGGGCTCTATTTAGTATTTGTTATTTACATACTTATATGTGGAATATTTAGAATAATATATATTATGATGTACAAATGACAATACACGATTTGCAGAAATTCCAGGCATCAAATTATTGATCAATGTTAGCATCATAATAATTAAATTATCAGTAAAATCACTGGTAAATTATTTTTTTTTTTTTTTTTAATTTTTGATTATTGAAACTAGTGTTATCTATCTAGTAAACTAAAATTTAGAAACTAGTACTATCTACCAATTTAAATTTTCAAATGATTTGACACTTTGTAGCAAGTAATCATCCATAGATGTTTCTTACAAATATTACAAAATATTTGCATTATTTATTTAAATTTAATTTAGTTTAACGTTTTAAATATTTTAAGTTAATTGTATTTTTTATTGTCACTTTATTTATATTATTGCACAGTGTTTAGATCATTTGGTTTATTTCTTTTTAATCTTCTTAAACCAGTGTATTCTTGCAGTTGCGGCATCAGTTAATTTTGATGTTAGCGTTGTTTGTGTTTAGCAGCAAATTTGTGGATTTCTTCTGCCACCATATCGGTATTTTTGAATCACGACGAATGTCAATGTTGCGAATGTAATATGGTGCATCTACTATACTCCGTAGTAATTTGTTCTGGATTGTTTGTACCATTTTGATGTTGCATGTTTTGGTACAACGCTAAAGTTGTATTCCTCCATAAGTACAAATTGGTTTTAATATCTGATTATATAGAATGAATTTGTTGTGTATCGATAGCTTAGAATTTCTTCTAAGCAGCCAATACATGCTTCTGTATTTTATGTTTAGTTAAATTATATTCTTTTTGACGTACAATTTTGCATTTAAAGTCATACCTAGATAGTTTGCGTTGTTTTCGTAAGGAATAACCTGTTGATTGATAATAAACGGAACTGGGTTAATTCTTCTGTAGGTGAATTTAACATGTTTTGATTTGCTCTCATTCAACTTAAATAGAGAATTTTTGCTGTCCGAAAGGGTGGTAAGAATTTTTGGTCTTTCGTTGGTGTTGTTAGCAGCAATTTCATAAAGTCCTTCATTCCCATGCTAGTGGATTCCAATGGAAACACTATTACAAGTTCTAAATGCAAGGCTAATCTACTGGCCGCCATGTTCGCAAATAATTCGAAACTAAACGATTTCAATAAAGTTCCTTCATCGATTCCTAGGGTTGCTTCAAATATGAAGGCCATTTAAATTCGATTAAGGGTTATTCACAGAATACTAAAAAATCTAGATACTAACAAGGTACCTGGTCCTGATGGTATTCCGACCATCGTGCTGCGTAAATGTGCGTGTTCTCTCTCTCTACCGCTTCGCTACATATATGTGGCTTCCGTTCAATCTGGTCATTTTCCAGCGGCATGGAAGATGGCAAACGTCCAGCCTATTCCTAAAAAAGGGCTCTAAATCGAATCCTTCCAATTACAGACCTATTGCCATTACTTCAATCTTATCCAAGGTCTTGCAAAAAATTATTAACTTCAAAATCATATCTTGCCTGGAATCCAATAAAATTGTTGATGATCGTCAATACGGTTTTCGATCCAGAAGATCAACAAGTGATATTTTGACCTATCTGACTGAAATTTGGAGTAGAACTTTGCTGATGTTTGTTGAGACTCGGGTGCTAGCACTCGACATATTCAAGGCTTTTGACAGAGTTTAGCATAGGTCACTATTGTCGAAAATGGTCTCTTATGGTATTCATCTTGATTTGGGGTTGTGGATTTCTAATTTTCTGTAGGGTCGCTCAATTAGGGTAGTTATCGATGGCGTCACTTCTGATGGTTTCCAACTTGATGCGGGTTTTCCTCAGGGTTCCGTGTTGTCTCCTACGCTATTTTCAATTTTCATTAACGACCTCTTATCACTAACTGCAAGCTTTATTCACAGTTATGCCGATGACAGAACTCTGCATCATTCTTACTATTTCGACAAAAGGCCATCCGGGGTCATGGTTGAGGCGCTTTGCGCTGATATGGTCAATTCTCTTAGCGGTGATTATAATTTTATTTCTGATTGGGGACGGAGAAATATCGTAATATTCAATGCGAATAAGTCGCAGTTGTGTCTTTTGTCGCATAAATCAAATACTCCAGATCCAAATATACATTTCGATGGTAATTTTCTGCGTAATACTTCCGGTCTGAACTCCCTCGGAACGCATATCAATTCAAAACTACTATGGAATGATCACATCTTGGGTGAGGCCAAGGGCGCTTCAAAAAGGCCTATTTTAATCCTGAGCATATTGCCATTATATATAAAGCATATATAAGGCCTCTAATAGAGTATGACTCTCACATATGGGCTGGGGCTCCGGCGACCACACTTTGTTTTCTCGACAGAATTCAGAGGCGAATCTTTCGACTTATAGGTGACGAACAAATCACCAGTCACATAAATTCTCTTCAGCATAGGCGCAATGTAGGGGAGCTCTCAATTTTCTATAGATATTATCATGACAATATTCTGGTATTCCCAGTTAATAAACGACTAGCTCGGTTGTCAGACTCGCATTCTGTTGAATTTACGTTTTTATCGCACGATTAAATATCGAGGCACGTTTATGTCGCGTACTTCTGGTCTGTGGTAACGTCTCTCTGAGGATGTGTTTCCTGAATTTTACGGCCTCCAGACTTTTAAATTAAATGTTCACAAATTCCTATATTCATATTCTTCTCATCCATCGTTTTATGCAAATTAGAAGTCATTTTGTGTTATGAACATTAAAGGGTATCCACTCCCTAAAGAATAACTTTAGTATAAAAAAAAAATTATTAAAATTAGTTTTATGCGCCATTTTTTTTTTTGTCCATACAGTTATTTGGTCAAACGGCTATTTGGAGTTTCACCATTCACACTTTCTCCTATCGGCATAATTTCAATATCATTAGTAAACGTAGTAATAGTTACATTTTCGTTTACTGGAATATCACAGGTAGATTCAGGATTGGACCCAATACGTTCTATCTTATTTAGACCCGAATATTTATTTTCGTATTTAATTCTGAATAGTCTTTCTGCCATATATGATTTCATCAGCTGACTATGATGTTTTGGCAGGAATTTTTCTAACTTATATTGTAGTTCCCGATGTCACACCTTGTGAAATGACTGAGCGACATCCAGAATTATTGTTGCACTTATATTCTATTCATCCAATATTTATTCTCGATAATATTTGTAATTCTGTGTACCTGGTCCATTTGTGGAATGTTTATTGCGGAATCCAAACTGATGACCTGGGAGCAATTTTCTTTCTTCAATAAATGTTTTTAGTATCTTCAATAAAAAAAAAGTTCAATAGATCCGGAATATTCTCTGTATCAGTTGGCCAATAAGTTAGTTTTCCAGTTGATTGGAATTCATAATTTAATATTCATGTCGTCTTATATATAGTTCTTTAACTTCTGTTGTTGTCATTCTTGATCCCCAAAAGATGAAAGATGTATTTTGCATTGAAATCACCACCAAGTATAAAATGATTTCCGAATGTTCGTTGGAAAAGTAAATATTCATCGCAATTCATTTTATACGTAGGTGGACAATATATAGACGTAACTGAAATATGTCTCCTTCTTGTTAGGACACTTATCACTGTTATCGCCAAAGTTGCATATTTTGAATAAAATGTTTGATGTTGCCTTTTATTATTGCCGCCGATCCTCCCTTACATTTATCATCGTGATGCGTTGTATGATAGATCTTATAACCTTTAATTTTCACGTGTGCCTGATCCGTTGCATGTGTTTCTGAGATCAGACATATATCTAATTTTTGATGTTCTAAGAAGACCCGTATTTCCTGGATATGTTAAATGATTCAATTCGCATTCCAGGCTGCTATTCTTCGGACGTCTGGCATTTTTATTTTTTTTTCTGATAGCCCTTTTTTGGTTACCATCTAGATTTGCAATTCTTTGCATTGCCAGTTTATTGGTCTTTCCACCTCATTTATTTTGCTCAGCAACGTATTGAACATTTGCTCAACAGTTGGTGAAGTTGTTGCCGTTTTTTCTTTAGCCAGTTTCAATAAATCCGCATATGTTGGTTTTTTCTTTGTTTCAGGTATGTTTTCTTTATCGTACAGTATTTGTTTTTTACTTTTTTCAATTACTGGAGTTTTGGTCCCATATTTCTTTCTCTTTGTATTGCCACTGCAATTTCACATCCCCTATAACTTGCTGGATGCTGACCACCGCAATTATAACATTTCGATGGTTGCTTTGCACTAACTAGACATTCACCCTCTATCATGTGGCTTTGCACATTTGACACATTTTGATTTTCTGCTACAAAAACCCCTGGTATGACCAAATTCTTGGCAGTTTTTACACTGGGAAATTGTATTAGACTTTTTTCTTAATGCTTCTATTTTTACACTCATACCCAGTATATTTTTAATTTCATAAATCTTTCATCTTCTGTTGGTTCAAATGATAGCATAAATAATGGTAGTGGTTTATTTAAATAAATAAATTATTTATTAAGAGTAGTGGTACACAATCTGAATAAAATGTAAATTTTATACATTATTTGGAAAAAAAACTTGTTTTTTGCTAGAAACCTGTGACATGACCTTATATAATTAACATCTCTCAAATTTCGACCTTAATACGTAAATAACAATCTGAAAATTATATTCGAATTAAGTATTACAGCTTATAATTGGGACACAAGCACTTAGTTTACCAGTAATTATAATAAAATTATAATTGAGAGGTTCATTTTTAAGTAATTAGTGTGTCGAAGACTCTTCAAATTAAAATCTTATAATTGAATTTATTTAATATACGATTATTAGTGGACCTATAAATTTGATGAAATTATTTTTATTTAATTAATAAATTCGAAAATAGACCGATATTATCACTGAATTAATGTAATATTTTATTGTTTTATATATAAAATATTTTGTGTATCGAATACGTGATAATAATGTGATTATTAATAATAGAACTATTTATAGTTAAATTTACTTTAAATTTACTATAATTCCATATATGATGAGCATATACACTTTGTAACGAGGGTATTGAATAATTTACATTAGATAAATGCTTATGCAATTAAGGGATATG
>JANSTX010054150.1:0-11288 GCA_027564355.1 Penthetria funebris | reverse complement strand
GATTATGAATTCCTGATACAAATTCACAAATGTAGGAAAATGTACCAACATTTTTTTTCATCAATCACTAACCGTTTACGAGATATTTCCATTTTCGTATTTGATGAAAAATGTTGGTACATTTTCCAACACTTGTCAATTTGTATCAGGAATTCATAATCTTCAGAATTTAACGGTAAACGGTTAGAGATAGGAACAGTGTGTTAACCGTAGTTTACGTACTAATACCTACTACATTTTGAAACACATACGCCAGATATTTTGCAACAACAATTAGTCTGTAAAATTAAAAAATCTTATGCTATATTAGTAAGGCTTTAGGATCGCTTTCAATTGAGTCTTCACAAATTCTCATTTAATATTTCATTAGGCTAGAATTTGTTTCTTTTTAAAAGGCATCAAAGGTATTTTCCAACATTTTCGGTGACTTCTGAATGCTAAATTATTTTCTCCATTTCAGCATCATGTCTCAAAGCGCCTATCATTTCGGACATTGGTAAACAACGCATAATTCGGACAATGAAAACGACGTTCATCATCATCATCACCACAGCAGTGACTTGGGTCTCATTCATTGAAAGTATGTGGTATTTTTTTTTGGCTGAAAATCTCTGGCAAGTACCTACATTACACTCCATTTTCGACCACTGCTATTAGACTCTGATTTCTGGAAGAGTCTTCACAAATTCTCATTTGATAATTTCATTAGGGTAGAAAAAAGTTTTAAGACAGCATCTATGGCATTTAATAAGTTGACAAAAAATTAGAATTTATCAAAGATTGTAACTTGTGATGTTGCAGTTTTTTTTTTTCAAAATTTGCCGTGCCTTCTGAATGCGAATCTCTCAAACCACCTACAATTTCAGACATAAATGCCAATAATACACCGATGAGCTAAACGGTTTTTAAATTTTAATTTAAAGATTTGCCATTTATTGCCTGGCTTTTCTCTTTGTGCAAAAATTTGGCGAACTAAAGAAAACACTTTCGCTCTCCACAGAATATTGGCTGAATAGTTTTTACAGCATATCGAACAATGCTTACACGTTATGTGACAAATTGCACTCAATGTTAGATAATAGCCATTTCTTTACTTTTTGCTGAACGAAAACTTTTTGTTATGATGTGGTGATAGCATTTTCAAAATTTGTCATTTAGAATTGTGTTAGTACCTTGGAATTTGCTACTTCATATACTTCATCTAATTCACGTTTCGGTTTCGGTTACCTCATGAAATTAGTTTTTCATCAATTCATTTGCTAACTTCGTTAACTTTCAACAGAACTTTAAAGATCTTTATTTTGATGGTATCTTATTAGGGAATACAACATCATGATTTCTTCTTACAGCACTATTCTTACTCGGAATTGCATTACATAGTTCTTGTGATAAAGTACCTTTATGTGCGCTTAATTCACTATACATAATTGCGCTTATAAAATCGAAGCCTGAAGATGATTACATATTTATTTACTTCCTTTTTACTATATGGGAGGATCAGATTATTGTAAAAGTTTTTTACAAAATATTGAAATGAATGCCACTTCATCTTTTTTAACGCTTGTTGTAAAATACAAAGGAGAATTACTTTCATTTTTCGCTTAAAGCTACTATTATTTTAAACGCCTTAAGCTTGAACAAAAAACTAAAAAAATGTTTGAATTTGAACGCCATAATTCGGATAATGAAAACGTCCATCATCACCATACTAGTACCTTGGGGTCTCATTTATTCAAAGTATGTGGTATTTATAAGTTTGTAAATATAGGCATGTACGGCGAGAATAGGTTTTTTCTTTAAACTTCGAAATTTTGCAAAAAAAATGATAAAAAAAAATTATAACTACAATCCAATGGTGAAATCATTTAACTACATATTGATTTTGGGGTCCTTTTGGAATGTGACAACTATGTGAAAATTATGGGTAGGGTCGGAACAGTACTAAGTCTTCAAATAAAAATTATTGACAATATTCAGAGAAATTTTTGAGGATAATAAACTTACATTATACTTTTAATGCTTGATTTTTTTTTTGCGGTCTACGATAATTTGCCGTATCATACGTTAATTTACAGTAGTACCCAAAATCATATAGTTTCGAATGATGCGCCTAAAACACAGGCTATTTTACTGTTGCGTTCAAGCTTTATTGCATTTGGTATTGACTCTATATCAAATCTGACACCGTTAATCTATTGACCAGTATGTTGATTGCCAGGAAAATTTAAATCCCAACCTGTAATCTTCCATAGCAAGACAGAGTTATCTTCCTGTATGATTGATAACTCTAGATCGTTAGAACATTAGGAATTATGTGTAATGTTGTATTTGAATTTTCCCCTGCACATTTTAAAAAAAGCTTCGAGAAAGTTCAAGGGGTAAACAAAAAACTGATATAAATAGGGGCGTTATGAGCAGGAGACGTTAGTTGAAAATAAAGCTAAATAAAATACACATCGAGATATTGAAAGTAAATTTTACTGATAGCGAATTATAAGTTAATAGAAAACAAAAACATTTTATACAATAAAATTGTATTGTATATTCCAATAGAATTAAAGTGAATATTTTATTATTCTACGAATATAGTCTTTACGTTAACCGCTCGGCCAAGGCTATTTATCAGAGAATCAACGTTGTATATAACAAATAGCAACCTCCCAAAACACACTTTTATAACAATATGCAAAATTTTTGGATTATGAGTTTTATTGTATGTAATTTTCTTTGTAATTTGGTTGAGGCAGCAAGTTCACATTGAACAATATGGAAGTATTATAGTTTATCGGTGGTTGTAGGATGAATTCGTTGAAGTGTCTCACCCTGAGGATTCTTTCTGTATTCGGGTTTTGTAAATGTTGTTCTTGCTATTACAGGATGTAAAGCCTAAAACCATTCATAAAACCACGTTACTATTTCTTTCAACTGTAGCTATAAAAAACTCGATGATGGCTATATAATTTTCATTTCATTAGTTTTGTCTGCTGGTTTTTTTGTGATAGACAAAAAATTTTACCACTTTTAATTGCAATTTTTTGTCGATATTAATTAATAATTGGAAAAATTTGTGGAAATGAAACATGAAATGACTGATGCATATAATAAATTAATTATGTTTTTCACGGTTATAGAATCAATTTGAAATGTTGAGTACATATTTAATGCAATTGTTATAAATATGGAAACATATGCAGTCGCATAGTTGCATAACAAATATGTATATACATTTTAATAGATAAATATTTCGAAATAGGTACAGAGATGTGTGTATGGACCACCCCAAAAAATGCAAACCCCCTCTTTATTAATCGTATAAATGTTGTATTTATTTGTACATTGAATGGGAATTAAAATATAAAAATGCATGTGTGTGCACAATGGCATTAAATGCATCTGAAAAATGCATATACATAAATTTATGTAAGTATAGATCAATTTATATGAACAATTATTTAAGGGTGTGTAAAAATGGTACCGACACCCTACCCCCTGCGTATATTACCAAATTTTATTATTATCGTCTTTGTTAACAGTTATTATGAAATCGCAAAATGATGATCAAAAATGTTTTTTTTTCTCCGAAAATCCACGCACCCACAACATTCCATTTTATATACAAATTATAGGTATTTATGTTTGTACTCATTTACACTTTTCTTCCAAATTTGTATTACATTCAACGTCGTCACAGTTAGCGCACAATGGCGCTAATTTACATAAAATTGGCTATGTTAATTTGAATGCAATTTTGCGCTACTAAATTGTTAGATTTCCAACGATAAAATGTGAAACGTTTTAACAAAATGACAACTCGAACGTATTTAATTTATGGAATTTGTATAGATGAAGACATGAAGGTGTGAACCTAAGATACTAAAGTGAAGGAATGGTCTTAAGATTTATGGTTTGGAGATATGATGACATCATTACAATTGTTTTTTGTTTTTTTTTTTTGTATTATGTGTGTGATGTACTGTATTTTTGATAGAATTTTTCTAATTATATTAAAAAAAATCTACAGATTATCTTGAAAATGTCCATTATATTGAATATGGGTGCCATAAAATAACATTAATGGAAATTGATTAAAGTGTGGTTGTTTAAAATATGTAAATGACAATAAATAGCTTATGGGAAACTATAAGAAAAAAAAGAAACAATGTTTATATTTGTACAGTTGGTTAAATATTCTAACAAGATATCATTCCATCCCAACTACTGACGCTGCAGATCTTTGAAATCAGGCTCTACTAACACCTTGGCTATTCCCTATTATGTGTATACCTTTTAAAACCATAGAATGGAAATGTAAGTGTATATTCGATCAAATTTCACCAGAAGCTAGCAGCTATACTACATCAATAGTTAATAGCTAATAACTAATAGCTATATTACACTAATAACTAAACTACAGATAGCTAATAGATAATAGCTATACTACACTAATAGCTAATATGGCTAATAATAGCCAATGGCTAATAGCCAATGGCTAAATTAAAACTATATTAGATACTTTTAAAAAGAAGGAGGGGAGGAGAGTAGGATTAGGCGCAGGGCAACATTTACGTACATTGACGATCCAGTTCATTGTCTCAAAAAGTGGCAAAATTTTACACCAATTTCAGCATCGATCATTAACATTGCAAGAAACTATCCCAACAATTAATGATAGTCCACTAATTTATTTGTTTACCGAAAACATAATATCGATACTTTGTAAGTTATAAAATGGATTTTCAACAACTTAAAACACCTAAAATCAGCCCTTTATTCATCGTATATTCGCTTTTAACATTGGACACTGATTTTATCATACATTGTACACTTATAACTGTATATTGGCATTTGGAAACCGTAAATTTCAAGAAACACATCTTCGAACGGAAGTACGTATGAGACGAGTATGTAATATGAAAACGTCTCGAATGTTAATTGATGTGCGAATCTGAGAGAAATTAAAATTCAACTAGTTAGCAATCAAATTTCCATCATAATTTATAAAAGAATCATGAAACAAGATGGTTTTGGGTCTATAATTGGTATGATGAAAATTTAGAATCCTTTTTCTGGAATTACTTGGACATTTACAACCTTCCAAGTTGCCAGAAATTGATTGCATACATACCATATAATCGTACATACTATTGGAAAATCGATCGTTGTTAGTGAAACGGTCACAGTTGTTATAGGAGGGAAATCGAGATTTTTGCAAAATGGTCACCTAGTTAGAATGTACACTATTTTCGTAGCTTTTGAATCAGCTGCCTTGTTAATGTTTAAAATTGTTAAGAATCCTGTTTAATGCTGGTTATAGCACCGACAAATGACCAAAAAGTCTTGATATTTCTTAGAACAGTCGCGTAATATTTAGCATGCCCAATGACTTTATCAATTAAGGCTCGAACAAATGCTTTCCCTTGGGCAAGATCATTTTTTTTATTAAGAACCATGATTTTAAATTTCTTACTTGATCGATTCAAGCGTGTTTTGAATATAACTTTATATTTCGAAGAAAAATACCATAGCACCGATACCAAGTATAATTGACTGAAGAAATTTTAACCATCTAATACTATCATTGATTTTTTTGCTTAACATCCCAGTCACCTCCCTCGTAGTGTCTATATGTAGGCACACTACTGGCTGTGATAGCGGCATATATAGAAAAGAAGCAGCGATACGACAGTGATCAAAGTATCTGCAATTTATGAAATGATTTCCGGTTGAAATTTATGTTTCTTTGCATATTTTTCGATTCGTAAATATGGAAGCACTACTAGATAATGAATGCTGAACATTATCCTAAAAATATATGAGCTGTAATGTTGAACTATCACAAATAGTATGGTTATAGTAAAGTATTTACAGTGTGCTGATGTGTGATTGACGTCAAATATCTACAATCAAAGTAAATCATTGTTAATGCCTTCATTATCATCATAATATTGATTAATATTTTGCCTCCAAATTCAGGGCAAAATAGACAATGACATAAGTATTTTTATGCGAGAATAATCTATCTTGAGATTTAAAGGAAATTCTAGATATGAATTTTGGATGGATGGTTCCTTGTGGAATAACGAAATAGATAAAAAAAATTTACTGAAAAAAGAAGTTAGAAACTGTGCTTACCTATACCTCTATGGATTCCATAAATTGTGTAAATATCTCGGAAATGGTTATAGATAGAGTTTTTGTGTCTGAGGACGAAATATGTAGAAAGTCGTTGCAATTTATGGCGATGCTGACATCCTTGTAATAATACGGTTTTTAATTTTTTTTTTTTTTTTTTTTGGCTAACTGTTGTAGCAGAATACCTGTGAATTTTACAGTTTACATCGTGTCTCTATTTTCAGCCGTTTACGAGAAATTGCAATTTTTCGTTTTGATGAAAAACGTTGGTACATTTCATAGGTTTGTGGATTTGTATCTCATAATGTTCAGGAGATCTATTTTTTATTTAAAATGCAAATATCTTGGAAACGGTTATAGATAGCGTTTTTGTGTCTGAGGATGAAATATGTAGAAAGTCATTGGGTATCTTTAGCTATTAAAAGCGATACAAAAATCACAGTTACATCTCGAGTTTTTTCGATTTTTTAGACTAATTATTGCAGCCAACTATTTGTGACTTATGAGTGTAAAATGTAGTAGGCATTAGTACGTATTTTACCGTTAACAAAATGTCACTATCTCAAACCGTTTACGAGACAATGCAGTTTTCATTTCTGATCAAAAATTTTGGTACATTTCATAGATTTATCGATTTGTATCAGGACTTCATAATCTTCAGGATGTCAATTTTATTTAAAATGTAAATATCTCGGAAACGGTTATGGATAGAGTTTTCGTATATGGAGGTGAAATATGCAGAAAATCGTTGCGCATCATTTGCAATTAAAAGCGATGCTGGCATCCTTGTGTAATGACACATGACACATGAATATATGCGTCAGCGAACGTCATTACTCAAGATTTTCAATTCATATTATTATCGATAAGAATCCTAAGTTATATTAACGAGAATGTTTTATTTTTTCGTTGAAATAATAGAAATTTTAATGTAAAAATAACATATCCTATCTCGTTTATTATACGTTAATGCAATTAATTGCATCATACATTTTTTTCACAATATTTTGGTCAGAATTTCCTATGTATTTATTTATATAAAGTAATATTTTATTGAAAAGGGTTGCATAAAATTGTACATTGGAAAACATAAATGACCTTGTACAAAAACACATAACAAAAATCAAAAGTAACGAAAAAAATGTGAAAAAAAAAAGAAAAAAAAAAAAACAGACAAAACAACCCTCTTATGGCAAAAAATGCAAATAATATTCCCTTTTTAATATCAAAATGGTAATTAAATAATAAAAAAAATCGAAATTTGTTTTGCATTACACGACACAATGAAGAGCGAAAATGTAAAATTACATTTATTTATGTCGATCAGGACATTTTGATTCGGACCCCATCAAAATTCATTGTCAAATAAACACCAGCAGTAGTAGTATCCTCATCATCGATGTACCACACATCCTCATCATCGATGTATGCTAATCCAACCATCATAAATAGAAGAAGTATAGCAACATCAGCAAAAGCTGTATAAATTTTAGTAACGATGATTATGATTTGCTGCAAGGACATCATCATCATCATCATCATCGTAGGGACATTAACAACACTGACATATAAAAAGTACCAATTAAAATTTTGTTCCAGTTACTAATTTAATGTCCTTTTTATAAAGTAATTTGAATTTTTTTATTTTTTTTTGTTTATCTTTATAGTGCAATTGTAGAATATTGAAGAATATAAGTGGAGCCAGATGACCAATAGGTTATTATAGACAAGCCTTAAAATTCCGGACAATTATAACAATAATGCGGTAACTTTTTATCACATCAAAAACAAAAACCCAAGATATGTCCATAATAATAAATAAAAAAAAATTTATGCATTAATGAAAACCTATGCCATCCATAAATTTTCCAGACTCTCACCCCTTTAACTTACTACCCCTTATGCCTTACAATATGTTTCTTATCAACTCACCTTCTCGTTTTTGACAACTAAACGTCAGACATCATTTAAAATATCTAGTCCTTCCATTGCACACCTTCCTTTGATCACTTTTTCACATTGGTTAATATGCTCGATCTAATCGACAACAACACCAAGTGTTAGGACGGAGAGGTATTTTGTCTCTTATGACACTCCTTATTATAGTAGCTTTTTTAAGTTGAGTTCACGATGTGTTTTGACGTCGTGCTGCGGTAAATTTCCAATGCCACTTTTAATAATCCATTTTCCCAACATTAGGTTTCCCTAATTAAGTTTCACCATTTTTTTTCTAATAGTTTTGGTAAACATCGACAAACAATGGCTATTTTTCGCGATCTTGATAACGATTCTTTGGATCTGCTATTACTTTGCAGAATCCAGTTATGTGCGTCGTTTGCAATATGTCGTTGCACCGTTGGTTTTTAGTCCTTCCGCCCCAGTTTCGTACCAATTTAGTTTCTCGTTGAAAACGATCACTGATTTCATTTGAAAGGAATAAAAATTTTGATTTGATGGATTAAATTAATATTGCCCAGTGAGACATTAAAAGTATAATTTATAATATTTAATAGTAACAAAAAATGATGTGGTGGTATATCGCGAGGTACAGAAAAATATCACGAGAAAGAAAAGATCATACAAAACTTGGCAAACAATTAGCTGCAGTGATGATTTAGAAATGTATAAAATAGCAAAACTAGAAACAAAAAGGGCGGCTGCTATTGCCAAATCTAAAGCCACAAATCATCTATATGAGCGTCTTGAGTCTGACGATCAAAACGAGATACACAAAATCCATAAAGGATGAGAGAGTGGAAATGTTTTGTTTGCTGACAAAGAAGTAAACATTAGGTGAAAGCAATACTTTAATCAAAGAATGAAGAATATCCTCATCAACGGATTTCGGAATCAAATCCTATTTTGGGACCAGTCAATGCGGTTACTCCATTGGAGGTGGAAAATGCGTGATCTAATTAATATCTCAGAAAACCAATTCGAATTCGTTAAAGGCAAATCAACAACTGATGCCTATACAAACACTTCGTATAGTGATTGAAAAATACAGAGATCATAAAAAAGACCTCCATATGACATTTATAGATCTTGAAAAGACATTCGATAGATTACCTAGAGATCTCGTTTGGCACGCATTAAGATCTCAAACTGTTCCTGAACTATATATCTCTACTATCAAAGATAAGTATATGAATGCTACCACTACAGTCCGAACAATGTAAACGCTGGTGTGCATCAGGGTTCTGCATTAAGCCCATTAATCTTTATAACTATTTTTCAATTTCTGTCTGGTACAATACAGAATCCTCTTCCATGGACTGCGGTTTTATTTAAAGATGACATAGTGTTAATAAGTGAGAAGCAAATAGAATTGGAATCCAAAATAAATCTGTGGAATTCGGTATTGGAGGCCAACGAACTACATATCAGTCACACTAAAATCAGAGTTCATGCATTTTCCATTTAATGGTAATCATTCGACTCAACAAGGCACGATCATATTGAACGGTCATCCAATTCCCGTTACTGAAAAGTTCAAATATTTGGGATCACTTATCACAACAAGTAAAATCGATGATGATATTCAACATCGAATAAAGTGCGGTTGGATCAAGTGGAGATCAGTGTCTGGAGTTTTATGTGATCGAAAAATGTCCACCAAAGGTAAAAGGGAAGGTGTATGAAACTGTTGTTCGACCAGCAATGACTTACGGTTCTGAATGTTGGGCTGTAAAAAAAGATCATATGCAGAAACTATACACAACCGAGATGAGAATGTTAAGCTCCGTTGTAACAGTAAAGGACAGAATTCAAAACAACTATATTCGAGTCAGTTTAAAGATTACTCCCATCACCAACATAATCACTCAAAGTAGATTAACATTGTTCGGTCACGTAATGCGTACACCTGAAACTTATTACCTTAAATTGGCTTTGAATATTAGAAAAGATGTATAAGGAAACGCGGTCGCCCACAAGCTACTTGGTTATCAGTTGTTCAAAATGACATGGAACAGATTGAATGCAGAAAGTGACGACACACAAGACAGAAACTTGTGATGAAATAGTTTGAGAAGTAGGAGAGCCGACCCTGAATAAGGAAAAAGGCAAGAAAGAAGAAGTAGAAGTAGAAGAGCAAAGGTTGGTAAAAGTATAAGGCATACTGCAAATTTTTTTATAAATATTTTTGATTGACCATCTTATCGGATTGCTGTTACATAATGTCCATTTGCCAATACCAAAGAATTGCAAAATATTTACCTGTTTTCATCTGTCAAATTTCACTCAAACCTTTGTTCAATTCTTGAGTACTCTAATTTTTATGAAAATGGTCACTAATTTCACTTGAAAGGAATAAAATTATTGGTTCAATTTAAATTAATATTAATATTATTCAAAATTTCTATATAGTGATCCACAGAGTTGTGCATTGCGATCAGATTGGTGATTTTTTTTTTAGAAACATAGTGGATTTTATCACAACAATTATTCCTTCTCAACTAGTTATGGGGTTATAATGATGACAAGCACTTAATCCTTTGTTATCAGATGCGTATCTAACCAATCGATTTAAAGACCTACACTTTTGTTACTATTGCACAACAACAATTACTTGTGGGGGCGAGTAGTTGTACTCAGCCTGGGATGACATCTGTGTATTGATGATTATGATGAAAATACTGTTTTTTACATCCTGGAGTGGTATCTGTGTATTGACGCGATGATAATGAGAATGCTGCTGATAATAATGATGATGATAATCATATTCATTGGAATATTTATCGTCCGTCCTGTGCACGGAACTCATTCCTGAATACATAAAAATATGATATTCACATAATAATACGCATATTATATACTAAATATATACGATTAAAACTAATGGTCCTTAATTTCAGGGTATTTAACCTAAACAGAACGCTTTAACAAAATATTTACATAACAACCAAAAAAGAAAAAAGGAAAAAAATGGAATAAAAAAACAGGAAAAAAGAAAGAAAAAGGAAAAAAATTTAACATTTCTATTTGAGGGAAAATTATAGGTTTTGTAAAAACCAAAAACCACAAATAAATAATAATTTTGAATAGAAAGGTTTCACTTTTCGTCCTTTTTTTAAAAATTTTTTTTTATCATTTCTTAATATTTACTTTCTTATGCAGTCTTTTCGTGTATTTGAATCAGGAAATTTTTTATTATT
>JANSTX010054149.1:0-11289 GCA_027564355.1 Penthetria funebris | reverse complement strand
AAGTAGCCAATACATTTTTCTAAATTTGATGTTCAATTCATCTCTTTTCTTTTTAACATGTACCTTATTGGGCATTTATTAATATATTTCTTTCAAAATTACATTTTTTTTTAAATATAGTTTTATAAAATACTTTTAAATAAATTATTGAAAAAATCATTTTAAATTATCAAAAATTAATGAATTTATAAAAATGTAAAAATCAATTAAAAAAACATAATATTTAATGTTCAAATGAATCAATTAAATCAATTGTTAAAAAATTTTAAATTTTTTTTTTACAAAACTGGGCGCTTAAAGAAAAAACAGTTGTCCAAAAAGTAGATTTATTGAAATGTGCCTTTTAAAAACAACTTTTTAACTTTTTAAAAACATAAAACTGAAAATCTACGCACTCTTTAAATGAAATAAAAAACTTAATCAATGAAAAAATAAATATTTTTAACACATTTTGTTTTATTAAAAATGGGTTCGATATTTTATCGTATCTTTGAAATGATTCCTTTTTTTTTAAAATAATAATAAAAAAAAAAATACAAGCATGGATGAAAGGTTGTTTACGTTAACATGCAGGATAATGTAAAAGCAATGTAGAATATATTTTATTGTATAATATAATATAGTAACACACCATTCTACATAGAAACGTTACAAATATTTGTTATTAATGAATTGTTTTCTTTTCTTTAATAACATAAAATTCAACGAATGGCTGTCTTGGTCAGTTATGTCCTGTTATGTCCTGGTTTTTTGCTTTTTAACAAAAAAAAGAAATTTAAAAAAAGCCTAGGGAATATAGCTGTAAAACAATTTGTGAATGAGATTGTTCTAGCGTATTTAAGTTTTTCTAGCAATTCAAATGATGAATTTGAGCGGTTGCACAACTTACTAATGTTATCTAGAATTGTGCATTGTTTTCTGACAATTGTGAGACAACAATTAGTTTCACAAACATACTATTTTGACTAAAAATTTTAACATTGCTAATTTTAGAGCTATTTTCTAGAAAAATGTTCAAATCAATCCAAAAATGTTACCGTTTATTCATGATCAATCGATAGAATAAAACACATTTACTTAGTCTGGTGCTAAGATCACATGGTGATATATTATTCTTGGTAACGAATAAACTGACATAATATAATATCTAGGCTACTTAACCGATCTGTACCTCCACGTGATGTCACCTGTAACTCCGCCAGAACATAAATCAATTTCTGGAGATTTTGTGATCGAGGTTAAAAAGAGAATATCTGTCGGTTTTATTGTCTTGGGGAAAAATATCTCACCAACAAACTAGGCAGATGTTGGACCGAACAACTAAAATTGATTCACAAACCGGATACCACAAAGAGTGAGAATTTTAATTGAAAAAGTTCTATGGAATACATATTGTTACACTCTGACCTAACTCATCTTCTTACAATCAATCGTTGAAATCAGGTTGAAAGAAAATATTATTTAAAATTTGTTATGATGTGTGACTGTCTATTGGTTTTTGTGTTTTTTTTTTATCATTTCGTTTTTTTTTGTTATGTTATATTCTTGTTTTGAAAGTTTTTAATATATTTTTTTATTTTTTTTGTCTAATTTTACCAAATAAGAGAAAATCGTTTCTTTTTCGGAATGTGATTAACACTTATTTTACGTAATTTTTCGGGAGCAACACCCTTTCGTGGTTTGAACAGATTTACCTGTAGGCCAACTTTAATTTTCTTTGTTAAAGCTCCTTGTGGGAATACAGCTTGAACTTGCGGTACAACTGTACTGGATACCATACCACCTTCAGGACCAATAGCATGAACTTCTTGTCGTATACGTGATACAACAGCAAAATATTGTGGAAAATCATAAGTTATAAAACGACATATTCTACCACCACCCATTTCATCCATTTGAATTATTTCTGTAAATATAAACAACAAATAAGAAATAATTATTACAAACAAAAAAAAAGAACAAAATTTTGTGAATAAATTACCTTCAGGTTCAAAGCAATCGTTCATAATATCATGTATAATTTCATCAGAATTATCAACAGAATGTTCACGCCACGTTTCACCATTATCTGATCTCAATATGACAATTTCACGTTCTTTACCGCGTAATGAGGCAAAATGTGGCACCTCCATTATAACAGGTCCCAGAAATTTTGCGCCAACCGGACCCAATTCCAATACACGACTTGCAAGTGCTTCACCTTCCATTAATTGGGGTGGATGTAATGTACGTTGTGGTTTAACATAACGACAAGTGATACGTGTTGGTTGTGCGGCTGAACGTGCCGGCACAATGACACGTATACCACTGTGACGACAACCACGCATTGCACCACCACGTGCATCAACCAGAAATGAAACAAGGAAACTGCAAAAAAATAAATGGATATTTTATGGTAAATAAATTTACGCGTCAGCAAAAATATGGTAGTTTGTTGATAAGAGAAACAAAAAGTGAAAAATCATTAATTACTTACTTTTTCCAATGCAATTTGCTAATGAATGCACAAAGTAAATGGATAAATTTGGTTATTATTAAGTCTTTCATTAAAATGTGTATTTCAAAAATAAAAGAAAAAAACATAATTAAAAAAAATTATTGTGACACAATACCTCAAGTCAATTGATGATCCTACCTTAAGGATGCCATCGTTTTATTTCACAAGGAAACGTAGGGCACCAACACGACAAATTTGTCGGTGTTTGATTGTAATCAAATATGGAAATAATATGCCAATAATAGATTGTTACCGTATCGACAATTTATTCCCATATGCGGACAGTTGTGTAAAATTAAGTGTAACGAAAGAACTTGAGACAATACACGAATTATCTCATTTTATTTCAATATTCAATTATCTAATTTTCGGCACTATCTGACCATTTTTAAAAGTATAAACTAAAGTAAGATAACTAGACTATATGGGAAATAATTAATATTCTGGACAATGTGGTAAAAATTCCACTTTTCCACCTTTCCACCTTGTTGGAACAAATATCAGTTATTTCTCACAACCGATAGTAGGAAACTCAATCTGTAACATAAGCACTACGGTAAGAAAACCGGAAATGTGAAATGTTAAAATATGCAGAGAGAACATAATAAAAAACTTGAAACAATTAGGCAGTACAAATTTTATCAGTATGTGCAAGAAAATGTCCGACAGCATGATGTATTTCCTTTCCACTGAATCAAGTCCACCACGAATATGTTATTCATGAGACTATTTGGTGTAATTTTCTAACCGTTCTGTTCAATTGTGATAGTTTTGGTAAACGTACTAATAATACGGTACACTCGCGCTCAGAATAAGGTACACCAAACATATACCTACGTATAATGAATCAGTTCTTACATGAAAAAACGTCATGTTTTCAACGGAATTGGTGGCTGCTGACATTGTACTGGAAAGGGGACTAGAAATTTTTAGCACAATTATAACTTTGTATACTACAGAAACTTAGAACGGAAATAACGTTATAGATATTAGCCATAGTAGATAGTATAATGGCGTATTTATGTATCATTTGCCTATTGTTGCATCTACTTACGTTGCAAGATTTTGCGGAGAAAGAGGGATTGACTATAGCACTAATATTTCAAGTTGTTGATAAGCCAATGAACGCATATCGCCATGCGTCGTAATATTACGAAAATATTACAAATGGAATTCAAATGTAATTGAGTCAATATTGTTGGCCAGAAAATCGCAACCAGCTTAAACTTTTAAGTGCTATTATAATTCTGGTAGCATTGTAAATCGCTATAAAAGCGACTCAATGGTGACTACAAGAAAAAAATACCGGTAGAAAGTGCTGTTCGTCCCCAACATTAAAAATCAGTAAACCTTTTGTATGATGGTTAAGGTGTCAACGAATTCTTCACACTTATATACATTCACTATTCAAAGTCTTCATTAGAACACTTAATGTCAACATCCGCTACAAGTGTTACCATAACATATCATATAACAAAAAAAAAAAAATCAATATTCACTTATATAAATATCCTTACCCAAGATGTTGTGGATGTCTTTCTATTTTGACATTATCAATCATATAATCGCTATCCATTTCAGATCTACCAACGGTTTGATGTAAATTTGCATGTTGAGGACTAATTAAATCTTCAATAGCCGTTGGTGGCATGCTTGTTGAATCATAACTTTGTGCCATACGATTGGAATCTATACGTTCATCACGTGTTACATCAATTGGCAATGAATCATCACCAAGTGATTTCATTTCGTCAACAGTTAAATATCGATACGGCTGATCGGTTGCTGTATCATCGCCTGGAATATAAAATTAACATTTCAAATAACAAATGTGATAACCACCATGTCCAAACAAATAAAGATATCGATTGATAATAGGTTATATCATAAGTTTGGCTTGTATAAAAAAAAATGGAGTGATTGCGACGTATAAGTACTGTGATATAATTGAAATTCTTCATAAGGTCTGAGCACATTTTCATAATGTGATCGAATTCCCGGTAATATTATGTGAAGGCAGAGATTGCGGTTTCATTTACCTCCTACTCTCATATAACGATCAACCAGAGCTTTTAAACATATATCTAGAAAATTTTAAATAATAACTTACCTCCTTCTTCCTCCGAATCTGACATAAATGATTCATGCATAGCTTCTGGTGCAACAACACGATATTTTTCACTTTCATTAACTGATGTCTGCATTGGTGACATTGTTTGATTTGTAACATTTTTCAATGATTCCAAAACACTTATATAACCTAATTTTTGGGCTATTTGTAAGGGTGTTTGTCCATTCTAACAATAAAGAAAAACACAATTCAATGAAAAAAACAAAAAAACAAAAAAACAAAAATACGTCTTTTTCATAAAAATCTTACATGGGTCAATGCATTTGGATCGGCTTTATTTTCCAACAAAACATTTACAATATGACAATGTCCTTGTTGTGCCGCTTGATGCAATGGTGTATATCCAATTGATGTTGATTGATTTACATTTGCCAAATTTTGTAATAGAAATCGTACCATATTTGATTGGCCAAAATGTGATGCAACATGCAATGGTGTATAACCAGCTTTAGTTTTTGATTCAATATCGGCACCATGTTTTACCAAAATTTGTGCAACATTAACCTTATCTTCTTGTGCACATAAATGCATTGGTGTTAAACCATTACGTGCTTGATGCGTTGCATTTGCCTTGTGTTCCAATAATAAACTTGACATTTCCGTGTGACCTTCTTGTGCACTTAAATGTAACGGTGTAAAACCGGCTCTACTTTCGGCATCTGAACGTGCACCATATTCAAGTAATGTTGTTGCAATATCCATTTGATTTTTTTTAGCCGCAATATGTAATGGTGTATGACCATTTTTTGCAATTGCATGTGGACTGGCACCTTTCGTTAACAATAACAATGCTACATTTTGATTGTCATAATGACTTGCAACATGTAATGGTGTAACGCCATTCTTTCCTTGGGCATCAACTGGTGCATCTTTTTGTAATAATAATTCAGCAACTTTTATATGTCCATATTTGGCTGTTAAATGTAATGGTGTAAATCCTTTTTTTGTGGTTGCATCTAATTGGGCACCGTTTTCAATGAGCACAGCGGCAACCTGAAATTATTATTTTTTTGTATTGATGTTGAATGTAAGGGACGTTAAAGTTGTTTGTGAAATTTACAATAAATAAATAATTTAAAAAGGGTAAAAATACTTACATAATGTTCTGATGACAATTTAATTGTACAGTTTACATAAATAGTTAATGTTTTAGTCACTTCATTTAATTCTAATTTTATAGGATTATAGACAACTAATATATGATCCATCTAGAACTTCCTATTGACATCTGATTTGTACATTTGAGATAGTACATAAGAGATAGGATGGAGTAAAGATATTTAGTAGTTCCCTATACTTCTCATTTTCTGTCAATAAAATGTTTGAACGGATCGCTGACAGATTTCGGCTACAGACGAGTAAATTTATATAGTTCTTAGATATACGATATGTATCTATTCTGAGCTGGAAACCGCTTATCCTCTCTGCGGTATTGCAAAGAATTTAAATTGTTTCAAGAATGTATTTTTTTTTTGATGAGTTGGTGTATTCCAGTCATCTGTTACTTATGAATCACAATATTCATCTATGATTCTACGATAAGTGATATCTTAGTGCTGCAGACTTAAATTAAAGTTAGATTGATTTATCTATTTTCTTTCTCGACTTATCCGTTCACCATTAGAAAAAATGTACAAGACTGGTCATAATTCATTTCTGAGTTATTTGAATATTTTCGTGACACGAAGGTATACTCTTTTCTATCCACTGGTCAAATGCATCTCTTCCAATCTATTGAGTCCGAATAAAGTAAAGGAATTACGAAAGTATTTAGGGCTAGTCAATATGAAATGACTTATTCTACGCTGACATAACATAGATTAAGCTTCGATGACAGGTTCGTACTCTTATATATTGATACATAACACAGATTTAGCTTCGATTGCAGGTTCCTTTCGAATAACTACGCGCTCATTTCCTTTTTCATCATTTTGATAATTTACAATAACACTTAATATTAAATACAATACTAACAATTAATTAAAATAATGAAGGGAAAATCTTTGCATACACAAACAGTCAAACAAATAAACCATCAAATACCAACTAAATTGTTAATCTGGCAAATTGGTAAGCACTTTTCCTTAGATTTTCCCTTCAAAATGAAGATGCAAAAATGAAAATTTATTATGAAAATAATAAGAAAAATTAACAACTTTTAGAAAAAGAATTTATTCTCTAATTTTATATTATAATAAAAATAAAAAATAAATCAATAAACTAAACTAAAAACAATAAATAAATAAATTAAAAATAAAAAAAAATTAAATCAAATGTTAATAATAAACAAAAGTTTTACATCAGATTTTAAATTTAAGGAATAGTGCATTACCTAAATTTTTAATGAGGGCATTCGTCTTTTTCATTTATTTAAAACCCCAAAAAGGACTAAATACCTCCATAAAATAATGGTTAAAACAACAATAATAAACTAATTTTGAGGAACTGAGCTTATTTAACAAATTTGTTTTGTGTTCCTTTCGGATCACGCATACAAAAATCGCGGTTGATCACCACTGGGTTAAAATCAAGGTAAATACTGAATCGTGGTTTATATCAGGGCTAAACAGTTCGCCTTGAAAATTCCTATTTCGTTGACGATATTTGTCTGCTATCACAAAGTTAGTCAGACGTCAGAAATTATAACGAAATTTGGAACGCCTTGTGAAATGTAGCTTACAAATCAGCTTTAAACATCAATGTTTCAAAAAACGAAAAGTTTGAGACGTAAATGACGTGTTCACTTGCGGTCAATGACGAAAAATTATATGGAATACGCAGATGTATAACAGTAGAAAAGTTATTTTGACAATTGATGTAAAAACACACGTAAAGTTCCACAAACAGAAGGCTCAGCAATTGTTTGGTATGGCGATTATTGCAAATTTCAAAAAAAGTTTGCAGTAGCGAACTAAATGTTAATAGGTAGTATTGTATGGCGAGACTTTGACAAATAACATCATGTAATATAATAAATATTTTCTGGCCAAATACAATATCAAACGAGAATTTGGTGGAGACAGGTGGGAATGAACAGGATTGTCAACAACCGAAGAAAGTAGAGTTGTATCTGGCCAGGCCATACACTGAGGCAAATAGTCGATGATATTGCAAAATACGCAAATGATTGTGCAATTGCAAGGGTAACAGAACACGTGGTCGTCCAAAAAACAACTTGTTGAAGAACCATCATTAAGGAGTCTTTGCATAAACTCAGTTTCACTCAAAATAAGAAACTAATTATAATTCTAACATAAATATTAACATAAAATTATACTTAAAAATTATAATATTTAACAATAAAAATAGTGATCGTAATTCGTTGTGCCAGTTATAACAAAAATAATTATCGTTCATTTACTAAAATAATAACTAATTACACGTTTCGATAAACATTTAAAAACAAAAATTTACAAAATTAAAAACGAAGACAAATAATAATTTTAAAAACAACTAAAATCCTAATTAACTAAATAAAGTACTCTTGATGTCTAATCCAAAATAATTGCATTAAATAAATTGTGTCTATGTGATCCATAATTTTTTTAGCTACTAAATTTTTTACCTCATCTTGTCCTTCCTTGGCCGCAATATGTAATGCTGTATACATATCCTTTGTGGATGCATCAACTTGGGCACCATGTTGTAATAATAGCATAACAATGTCCACATTACCCAAACGGGATGCAATGTGTAATGGTGTTTGTTGTTCTCTGGCACGTGCATCAACTTGGGCACCATTTCTCAATAAGATACGAATAATATCGGTCTGTAAGAGAAAAAAGAACCAAAAGAAGAAAAAAAATTAGAATATTTGTAACAAAGTTCAAGGATGTTACTATATTTAAATCCTGATAAATTTGAATGATTATTAGTGTATTGCATACGTAGACGATGATCTAGGTTACGATCATCTATTCGATTTGTTGAATTACTGATCAATTTATCTTTCCGAGGTGACCGTTGGAAAAAGAATTTTAATATACTATCACCAAATTGATTAAAGTGAGAAATGTGAGTAGTAATTACCATTCAGATTACTCTAATCATATTTTATATATGCATTCCGTGTCATTTGAAGTTTTATCATTTAAAACTATGGTGTTAATGTCGACAGGAAATGAAGGAACATCTCATCAACAAACTGGATAGCTGCTGGTTTATGGTACCAACTTACTGAATTATTCTAATGTGGTATCGAAAAAGTGATGCATGGTGTGACCGATTAACTTTTACTCCAGCCGTCTTTAATTACACGTAGTGTCAACGGAAATGATCACTAATTTATATCAATTGTTGATTAGGTGAAAAATATTATACATTTGTATTAGGTGGCGAATGGTGTGAACATCTAAAACATCAACCTTCCGAAATTTATATTTGAGTGGAAGGCAAATGTGATACTTGCAACAATAAACCAATCAAAATATTAGGGATACCCTGGCTAATGTAGATCAAATCTATAAGTTGACGACAATTAATTTGATATATGTCGATTAATTATTGCATTATTTTACTTGTGTGAATTATATTAAAAAGAATTAAGATCAAGATCATGATACTGAGACTGTTTATGTTTATAGTATATTGTCGTACTATATCACTCGCAATAAATTAACTAAACATTACCTACCTGATTTGCTCTCGCCGCCAAATGTAATGGTGTTTCACCTCGTACAGTCGGCACATCTGGACTGGCCTCATGTTGCAACAAATAAATGACAATATTCATGCAACCCATAAAACTTGCAACATGTAATGGCGTTAAACCACTCTCAGTTGTTGCACTAATGCTTGCACCATGTTTCAATAATAATTCAACAACTTTTATACGATTTTTTTTACATGCAATATGTAATGGTGTAAATCCATTAAGTGCACGTGCATTTGCATCTGCATTACGATCCAATAATAATTTTGCAACACGTACATGACCACAATGGGCGGCCACATGTAATGCAGTTAAATAATCAACAGTCACTTCATCAACTGGTGCACGATGATATAATAAAATACGCGCAGCATCAACGTGTTCACCTTGTGCGGCCATATGTAATGGTGCCAAACCGTTTTTTGTTTTTGCACTAATTGGTGCACCACGTTCCAATAGCATGTCAACAACTTGTTCATGGCCAGATCTTGCTGCACAATGTAATGGTGTTAAACCGTCACGTGTTTTACTTTCAATATTTGCACCCTTTTCCAATAGCAATGCAACCATATTTGTTTTACCCCATTTTGCCGCAACATGTAACGGACTAATATTATGTTTTGCCGCAAAATTAACATCGGCACCTTTTTGTATTAATAAATTGGCAATTGATTCATTGCCATAATGAGACGCAATATGTAATGGTGTAAATCCAGATTTTGATGTCACATCAGGATTATGATCATTCTGTATATGAAATTTGAGAAAAAGATTTTAAAATGTTACAATAAAATTAATTTACAACAAAAAAAAAAAAACCAAAACAAAAGAAATTACTTCAAGTAATAATGTGGCTGCTTTAACATCATCTTTCTTTGCAGCAATATGTAGTGCAGGTAGTCTAACCTTACCCCTTGTATCACTTTCTAATAAAACTGCAACAACTTTATCGTGACCCTGTTGCATTGCAACAGCTAATGGTGTAAATCCATCTTCGGTAGCTAAACTTTGATTGGCTCCTGATGCCAATAATAATTTGACAACAGAATCATGATTCTCTTGGGCAGCCATATATAATGGTGTAAATCCGTTTTGTGATTGTGCATTTACAGATGCATGATGTTGTAATAGTAATTTGACAACATCTTCTTGTCCAGCCAACGATGCAATATGAAGGGCTGTATTCCCTTTTTTGGTTGCATTATCTACAATGGCACCACGTCTTAGTAGTTCAGCAACTACATGTACATGACCATCTTTAGCAGCTAAATGCAGTGCGTTTAAGCCATTCTAAATAGGAGAAAACATCGAAAGTAAATTACAGCAGTATAAATCTATTTTATTTTATTAATAATAATATAAATTTAATAACAATATACAACTTGACTAGTTTTGTTTTTTTTTTTTTTTTGAATAGTGATTGGATGGTCTTTAGAACATAGTAGCTCAAATACTGTCGCATTCTAATTGTTTATCAAAGGAATATATCGCAATATTGGATATGATACTGGCGGCATTATATTAGCGATTTTAGCGTAACAATGGCTATAATAATAGACATTGAAAACCAACATGACAGGCTGTTCATTAATTACCTGTAAGTCGAACGGCTCGGTGATGAATTTTGTTGAGGAAATAAAGTGTTTAGTAGTTGTATGTTGTATTATTTCCATACTGAAATATATCTTGAGTGCATATATAAAGTAATTGAGAATTGACGTGAAAACTAAAAATATAAAAATTCGACCCCTACAAAATTTGAACTCCGAGTCTGTATTCTTTCAATTAATCTGGATAAATAACAAGTCAGTAAAATTATTAGTACATCTTGCAGAGAATCTACCAACACACCTCTTCTACTCAATACAGAGTGGTTGATCAGAGCATCAAACTAAATTGAATATATCTATTTGATCGCAATCTGGCTCTCTTCTCTCTTCTTCTTCTTCTTCTTCTTCCTTGCCTTTTTCCTTATTCAGGGTCGGCCCTCCTACTTCTCAATCTATTTCT
>JANSTX010054148.1:0-11290 GCA_027564355.1 Penthetria funebris | reverse complement strand
GATTGAGAAGTAGGAGGGCCGACCCTGAATAAGGAAAAAGGCAAGGAAGAAGAAGAAGAAGAAGAAGAAGAAGACTGTGTATCGACCTCAATATTTTCCAGAACTTAATTATTTTTTATACAATTTACTCGGCAAGTGCTATTTAGATCAGTTTTAGAAGTGTCCATTCTATATGAGTGATTTCCTTACAGGAAATTGGAACAAAGTTGTAATTTATAGCAATACTTTAATTTATATGCATATTATTGCACCACAGGTTAGTTATATTGTAAATACAGGTAAACATGGTGATGATTATCAATTAACTGTGTACAGTGGTGTTTATAAAGGAATATTACGTTTTTAAATTGTCAATTAAAGTACCCGAACTACCAGTTAAATAAAATTTTCTTTCACAACGCAGTATACACACATAATAACCAACAGAGTATTACTACAGAGATTATAAATTTTATAAGATCTTCCCTAAATGTATTTTCACCCTGAGTGTGATGAATAATAATGCCTAATGCTCTATTTCTAATATAATACGATGAGTATATGGAATATAGTCCATTATTTTCCTCTTTTCGCATCTATCATTTTAAAATGTAATGAACATCAATATCTAGGGGTGAATTGGAATTAAGGTTAATATTATAAGTTACGACTGTGTGTATATGTTAAATAGATAGATAAGAATATATTAATTTTACGACCTTTATGATATTAGTAGCTTATGTATGGATAGACTACCATCAAGCACTCTACTTAAAACAGCAATGTTTAAAACAAGGATTTACTTTTTGTCATTTTTCGGTGGTAAAAATGGTATTGGAAGAACAAATCAAGTATCTTTCAAAATCCGGTTGCCATTTTAATTTCAATAAAACACAAAGCGTAGGCGATTTAAATTGATATAAATATAAATAATATAAATATACGTTAAATTGTCTAAAATTAAATTAAAAAAGTTTTTTTAACTAATGTCCTTTATAATTGTAATTAATAACCTTGTAATCTATTCGATAATGAATGGTAGTGATTGAACCGAGCGACGACAAATTAACATCGCAATTTCACCCTACGCATTCTTGTGACGTAAAGGTTAAGATAATAAATATTGTTATAAAAACTGCTAAGTTTGTTGTTATGTTTATTTAATAACTCTTCCTTATAAATGGCCGCTTATGATATGATACGAGTATATGGTTTTATCGGCTATGAAAATATTTTTCCTTTTTATTAATTTGATATATTTTTTGACAGAGCTCTCGTGTGGTCGTAGGTTAAGCCTAAATATCCACTTGAATTGCATATTTAATATTTATATGATAAGAGAAAATGGTTACTGTATATTATTTTAAATACCCGCACATGAGAGTTTAATTTAAAATTTATGATTTATTATTACAGTAGAATTATAAAAGGTAGCATACATCTAATATTCAATTCTGGTTTACGTAGAACTAAAACTTGCAGCCATATTACGAAAATAACCACATAAATCCTTAAAATTTAATTTTCCATTAAATTTAAGTATATACGAGTATTCTAATATCAGAAGTACTATTTATTTAACTACATACGAGTATGATTCGAATTGATAAAGAAAAACTTTTAAACATGAACAAGTTAAACTTTAGTTCATTAAAATGTTATTAAACTATGCAAGATTATAAAATTGCTTACTTTAACATAATAACATAATTTCTTATACTTAAAAATAGAAGCTATTTCCGTTTTTATATTGTTTTAAGAGCTCTTTAATAGTTTTAGAAAGACATATATCAATGTTGTATGATTTGTATAATTTTAACAAAATTCAGTGTCTTGTAATAATCTGTGATGTCGTACGCCAAAAAAACATGATATGCTAAAATGTATTCATGTGTAAAACTGTTCTGTCTGAGTTGGGAATTTGCCCCTATAGAATCACATTCCAATTCCTATTGGAAATCGAGTTTAAATGTTCAATGGGATATATACACATTTTCGATAGAATGCAATTCAATAGCAGACTGCATTACACACTATAATGAATTCCGCCATTAAAACGGGATAACCCTAAGCAATCTCTTGGAACTTAATACTCGGCAATGTTTTTACGATAAATAGGTACAATTTAATCAAACACGTGTCATTTAATTTTTTTGCATTTAAAATTTGCCAGAAAATTACTTAATTTAAAAATCAAAATAAATTAAGCTCTGAAAAATAACGGGAAATACCGTGCCTAGGACGAAATGTACAAAATTACACAGAAAAGTTGATTAAATTCGTGTTTAAGTACTTACAGTACGTCTCCGTGTGCTGGGTCGCTAGGAACGCAGTTCGTTATAGTAACATCAATACAAAAATATATAATTTTGCACATAATATGAGATGATTAATTCAACGGATTGACGATGATTTGCATGCGTCTAGATAGAAGAAAAATGAAAGAAGAACTATATTCTTCCACCAAACCCATTTATGTTCTGGAAAACCAATTGATACCAGACGTAATTTTTTTATGATGTCTCAAGTTTATTGGAAATGGCAATTAAGAATCATAGTTTAGCTCCATGTACACCCATATGAAGACATGACAAATTATGTAAAATTAACGTATTTGCATTCATACGTGTAAGTCTTGGGGTTGGTTCATCTATAATTATTTACTGTCAAACTATTCTTAGCGATCTGCTCACCTGAGTTAATACAAATTCAAAATGTGTCCTCGCACAATCATTAAAAATTGTTTCGGAATAGTTATATAATTGAAAACATAAACAGGACATGACTTCCAAATCTTTGATACTTTAATAATTTTTTTTTGTCAGTTCGTAAAAAATGTAGTTTACAAGTGAGTATACGAGTATATGACCATTAACTATATTGTATTTCTCACATTTGTGGACATCCTATACATCGATTTATACAAAGATATTGATTTAAGAATGATTACATTAAATTTATAGTTACAGTACCTACTTTTAATTTGTAACTCTTTGACAGAACACATTTCTTTCGAGATAGATATGCAAGTGTTGTATTGTACATTAATGATAAGACCAAATAATTATCAGATAGACAATTTTTTGTTGATAACCTTATGAAACAACAATTTAATATTATCGACAAAAATTAATCATCATGTTAAATTTTCATATATTATTAGTTTTTACATATGCCTATTTCTCAGCCTCTTCGAAAGTTGAATGTTCCAAAATTTCAGATAGTCGCAATTATGTCTATACGTAATTAATGACATCACTTGAAACTTTAATAACCTGTCAATCATTTATGAATTTAATACGAATTTTTTCCCTACAGCATATTAATGCTCTAGCTATTTAGGGCTGATGCCCACTCAAAGTATGTCCATAGTTTGATTGCTTTTGTTGTTTTTTTTTCGTGAAATAAACGAACAAAAAGGTGCATGAGTATACCCAATTTTGAAACTGATTCTCCTTTATTGTAAGGATCGACGATTGATTCAATATTCTTCAGAACATAAGATGTACCAGTTTTATTTTTAATTAATACATGGTTATTCGTCAATTGAAAGTCATTAAATGCACTACGGATGAGTGCATCTTGCCGTAGCAAACAGCATTATCATTAATCGTTCTATAAATATCTCGCTTTTTTCGTAATAAATAAATTCTAGCGGATATGATTTCCTAATACAAATTCCATAAGATAAAATGTAGCAGCTTTTCGGCAGCTGTATTTGAATTTTACCCACTGGACAATATTGGATCAACTACAATTATCTGGTTAAACATTTAAGTATTGCAGTAGGTTATCCAATCTGTATACTCAGCTGTAATTCTGCATCTAATTCTGCATATTAATGTTATTTGGAATTTGTAGCTTACAGTGAAAATTCGTATGTAAAAATCACGATCGTTTAATTTAGGACTAAAGGTATGTCATAGAGGACATTATTATATCTAAACGTTTGTAGTTTGTGTTGAAAATATTGTATTACTTAAAGTTTGCTGTATGTGAGCTCATATATAAGATGATTGATTTATATTTTCTGGTTGAATTTAAATTATTCAAACTTTAGTATGTGGGTGAGGCATGGAGTGGCCAGTAATGTCATGTGATCGAGATTAAATGGATGGTGCTAATGTTGTGTTTGTCGCCGGGTTGAAAAAGCAATTCAACAACAAACAAGGTAGCTGGGGATTTATGCACCAATCTACTGAAATACTCAAATGTATGATTGCATAATTATGATTGTTCCTATATTTTCCAGTTGACAAATTTCAATTATAGTTATTTGAGTTTACATTTGACGTTGCATGCATATTTGAAACGACAAATTAACAAAGGATGTACAGAATCTACGAACATAGTTTAGTCAATTGAATAACGAGGTTGGGATAAAACGCACGACTATAAAGGTATAACTAAAATATTGCGGAGCAGGTACAACACATTACAAATTCAAATAACATCAAAGAACCATACAGGCTGATATGAAAGTGATACAGAGTATAATTCCCATTTCGGTCCAGTAATGGCAGTTTGATCCTCAAATTAAGACATTAAAAATCAACGTGCAAACAGATTACTGTAACAAGTTGCTAAATAGGTCCATGATTCCGGTCGGACAGTCTTCTAGTTCTTCTAGTTGAGAATCGCTTGCTGAATGGTTTGACAGAAAAACAAATCAAATGACGATTAAATATGTGTGCAACTTATGATGTCTTATAGGTCATACATGCTGTCCAGTCATTTCTTGATATCATTTCTCATAATCACACTATGTGACGTATTGGATTACTTAGTAATGACACAATTTTGATATAACAAATACCTAATTCTTTCTGTGCATGATAATTTTGGGTATTTAAAGTTCAAAGTGATAAATGAATTCATTTATTTCCGTCTTTGAAAAATGTATTTATCATTTTTATTTCAGTATCTTTCACAATACATAAAAATTGTAAATAATTTCTGATTCATTCATAATGTGCGATAACTTCATTAATAGAATATTGCTGACAGACACGAATATATACTGTAATGTAAACAATACTAGTAATTGTGAAAGAAGTGAAAAGTAGTTAAATAATTTAATATTTACATGAAACGATTTATTTACTTTATTTAAATAGCATTTGTCAATGAGTAAATAATAAACAACAATTAGCTAATTATAGTGAGGATTTAATACATGATTTAACTCGAGTGCAGGTTGAGAATTGTTTTCCAAACAACTGTTATTTTAGGCATAACAACAGCTGCAGATTATGTATGGAATGACTTTGAAACGGTCCACAAAGATATGTCAAAGGGATTCGTTGCATAATAAAAAGGAAATTGATTATCTATAGTTTTCAGAAGAAAATCAGAAGTAGCAAAACATCATTCACGCAATTTGGCAAAGAATTCTTTCTGTTCACTATATAGAAATATTTAAACTGACTGAACGTACAGGACGGGTAGTTGTTAATTGCTTAATCAAGATCCACAAATTAGTTATACGAACGTTTTGACTATTGCAATCACAATGACACATTGCACAAAGAAAGCAAACAGGCAAAGATATACATGCAATTACGTCTATAAAAGTTGAAAGCGGAAATGTTTTAATTGCCGACAATGGAAGTAATACTTCAATCATCAACAAAATGTAAAATCTCCTCATCAGCAGATTTCTGAAATAAATTTTATTTAGAGGAATATCAATGCAGTTTTACTCCACATAGAGCCAAAAATGGTGTGATAAATATTTGAAGTGAAATAAGGTTTATTTTTGAAAATATCTGATCGGCATTGCAATGGTTTGCAAATTTATTGATCTTAAATGGATGTGCGATGCCAATTTCATATCACTTGCTATTTAAAAACAAATAAAAACAATTTAGAAGATATACAACATTGCTCAATATCGTGATCGAATTAAGATTTCAAAAAACCAATTCGGATTCGTCAAATTCATTTTGATATGCTAGACAAATAGTTCATATAATGATTGGAAAACTTATTTCATTAGCAATAAGAAAGATCTCCACATGACAATAATAAATTTTCAGATCTTCAGAGTACACGATACTAGTACGAACTTTAATTTTTCGGTCAAATGTAGAATCAAAAGAGATTCCGACCGAATCAAATTCAAACAAGTTGGATAGTAATTTATCGTCAAATAGAAATTGAAAGAAAACATTTATGTTTTCTTAATTAGGCTCACTACTATTCAAACTGTCTTCATATATGTTCAAATATGTATTTTTATTACGTCAAGATGAGCCACTTTTTGCTCCATATTTCGTATATCAGCAATCTTTCGTCCCCTATTCCTCTCTCAATATACATTTCCCTACCTAATTCTCCTGAGACCCTGTAACAGATTCAAACATCTATTTAAATAAGCATTGAAAGTACTAGGCTATGTCACATTTAAAAATAATTAAATTATCACAAATTGAAATTTAGTTGATAATATTTTACGTATTTTTAAATTAAGAATATTTGAATTTAATTAATTTGAATACATCCTCGAACCCGTACTAAACTTCAACAGCTGACCGACTATACATTAAATTGGTAAAACAATTAATAAAATATAATATTGAGTGCGACTGTACTACTATATATGCTCGTGTAAGTGTAAGTGAAAGCTACCATTAATTTATAAAATGTAATTATCCTAAAATAGAAAATGATTTCGAAAGAGTAAAAGAGAACACAAATAGTACGAGTAACTAAAAGATAAATGTCTCCTTCTTATTTTTTCAAATGTATTTATGTTCACACCTGACTGTACTGGCCTTTAATTGATGTTCAATGACCTTATGAATTGTCAATAGCGACATAATGTCTATTTGTGGCATTTACTTCACAACCATTTTGGCATCATTTAAATTTCGAATTTTTGTTTAGCATTTCGAAATTATGTTCGGTACGCGATAACTTAAATACGTTTAAACATATCGAAATGAAATTTTTTACGAGCATAATTTATTTGTATAGAGATCAAATGTGGACAGATAAATTAAATTACAGTTCACTTGTTTCACGTACATTAAATGATTTGTTAACAATTACGCAATATTTTTGATATATTTCTTGATCAACAAATTCCATGTATATTCAGGCTCTATAGGTACAAAGTATCAGACATTTCTAGGGTCCAAAATTAATTATCATACCCAATTGTATACATTTATATTGATCTAAAGGAATGTTTAAAATTTCTGCTTGAATATTTTCGTAATTCTAACTAGTAAATTATTTAGGTTGCGTCGCCTTCTTATGTGCAAATTGCAGGTATATAGATAGTCTATACGAAGGTACTGATTCAGCATCAAATTTGTTATTTGCACTGACCCACAAATTATATAACCTACCGATATTGTTCACTATATCTGCCACTTTAATGTCGTAAAATTAACTCATTTTGTACATACCTATATGTAATGCACGAATTGAGTGATATGAACAATAACGCAGAATTTTACCGAAAACTTCTAATATTCATAATATTGTGATGTTGAAATTTCATTTCCATAAAAATACCAAACAAAAAAATTTGATTTGAGAGATGTCATCGAAAGTGAGATTGAAGTGTGTGTTTTTTTTTTATCTAACATGAATTTATTTTAGACTTTCAGCGTTTATTGATTACATTGCCATTTATGGCAATATTGATTTTCTAGATTAAACAGTGTCGAATAGTCATTTTTCGATTATAAATCGGCGTTATGATAAATTCTAACATTGTGAAGTTTAATAAATGTCTAGCTATTCGAAACCCTAGTAATGCTAATAGTCGTGTAATAAAATATGTATTTATTGAGATTTGCTATGGATATTTTTTACGTTGAATCTCAACAGTTAAATTTCTATGCGACGTATGAAAAATAAATTATCCAATAAATAATTCTAGTGATTTATCAATTTCTATTTTATATGGTCTATCATTTTTTTTCCATTATATACAAAAATATTAAATAAGAATATCAATCAATCTTCATATTTTCGCTTAAACATAATCCCTTTATTACATTTTAACATAAGCTTTTCCAACATTATTTATGTGAATTGTTATATATTTTAATGCTTTTAATAAATTTCACATTATTTATTTTGCCATTTGATTATCTTTTGGAGTTTTCTTTTGCATAAGAAAAGCGCCTTGTGTTTTCTACCAAAATCTAAAAAAACTACATTACGATTTTCATGTTTAAGTGAAATTATCAATGTCTAATTTGAATATTCAAATATTGAATGAAATAATATTAGCATATGCTAATATAGTAGATAATACTCGTACTATTACTAATTCTTTATTTGAATAATCACATTCTTTTGATAAAACTTTGACAATAAATTTCGTATTGCATAACACAACCTTTAAATGTCACATGAAAATATATAAATTGAATGTATCGCATACTTAAACCCTTTTGTTTCTTCTTCCTCTAATTCGATACCATATATCATCCCTTTTGCCCTCCAAACACGAATCCCGAATCAAAAATGTATATACTTCTTACATACCGAATTTATACAGCTGCTAACACACACCACAAAGTCAAACGAGTTTAAATATACTACTGAACAGCGTAAGTGTGTAACGCAATACATAGATGAATATCGTAATTATTCGGCGGCCATCCTTATTTTCAGTTATGATTGCAAGGACATGGAATCGTTTAACGCAGGTCAAATAAATTTTTAATAGGATGAGACTAATGTTATTTCTGACAGATCCTACACTTATTCAATAAACATGCTATACTATTATGTATAAACTAAATCGCACACATATTAAAATTTGTTGACTGTAACACCTTCATTGTTGTTATCCCATTTTATTTGAGTCAAAATACCATTGGATGATCATCATCAGCTTAATTTTTACGCCTCATGCTATACTATTATGTATGCTGGTCTATTGCATTTGATGATCGTTGCATGATGTAATTCTTGAAAGCTATGGAATACCGTTCAAGTTGATAAAAATACCAGTGTCATCACTTTTCTGCCTATTGAAGATTACATTAATCCAATTGTATTAAAGAACTTTACTATGCCAATAAGATATAGTTCACAGATTGATCTAAAGATTAATGTTTTAATGACAAATGTAATGATAATATTGTTTTGTATGAAATACAATTCAAGTGAGAAATTATTGAATTTACTGATCTTGAGGCAATATGATCATAATTATTTGGATCAAGAAAATGAAATTTAAGTCATATATACATACTTTAAAAAAATGCCTGTAATATAAAACCTGATCGAATAAATATGACGTGGCAGAAACTAAATTTACCAGTGGGAAGATATGGAGTGCAATGAATGTAATGATTACAAATCGTGATTTATGACGGTTAATATTGTTTGACGCTCCATACTTCCCTGCTGATTAATTATCAAGAAAATGATGATGATAGCGCAAAGAATAGCTGATCATAAAATAGTACACGAAATTCCAGGACCGATTGCTCGTTGATGCTCTATACTCTGTGCTGAGTGATTGCTAAGATGATGATGATGAATGTTCAGAGCTTATCATAGAATAGTACACAAATTTCTTGTATATGAAAATTGCATATGCAACATATAATTACCTATGCGATATAAAACATTGCCTGCCTTATCACATAAACCAATTTTATTTGTATTTTCGTGAAAACATAAAATTTTATAGCGAAAAGTTTATGACATAATCGCCTTGCATTTTGTAAACAAGTATTACAACAAAATAAAATCACATTTTCAATTATATGTTCCCTTTGACAATAGACAATTTCTTTGAAAAAATGCAAATTACAATTTATTATCTTGCAAGTACTACTTGTACATGCAATTGAATACAGTGGTAATGCATAATCAACACAACATAAACTAAAACTACATAAAAATGAAGTGAAGTATAAGGGGATTTTGGGAATTGAATTAAAAAATACTAATTTAGTTGTTGCGGTCTGATAAGTTTAAAGATAAGATTAAATATATTGCGGTTTTGAAAAAAAAAAAAACATTTACAGCCTAAACATAAGATTAGTAACTGATCTGAAGCAAATGATTATAAACAGAAGAGTTATTTGTTCTCTGTACGGGAGTTAAAAGTTGCGTCATTATCATAATATCGTCCTTTATTATGCATAGTACATATTGAGCATAACATTCTTACAATTGCGAATGTAGTATCCATAAAATGCGTATCGTTTTACAATGAAAGTCACAATTGAACATCTGAACATTGTTGATAATTAAACTAGTTACACATATGAGAGCATTTGTTTTTATTAATAAGGCATCCAAACGGTTCGAAAATTAATACATTTCACCGTTATTTAAGGATTTATGTGCAAGATATTTGAACCGAAAAATCCATTTTATAAGCTAACAACGTTATGTTGTCAGATTAAATCTTATGAACAAATTTTTGATATTATACATGTGCCTCACCAGAAACGTCAACAATGTTATACAAGTCGTTGTCATCACAGCTTAAAATCCGTTATCGATCGGTTTTTTTTTTTGAAAAATTTCAAATAATTTAAATTCAAAAATGAAGTTTCAAATACAGTCATTTGAACGCATTTTTACTGTTACAATAGATTTTTACAATCAATCCTCGTAATTATATGAACTCAGTAATTTTTTGCATAATTTTATACCATTTTGTTGCACCAACACCTGTATCAATTCGTCCACCCTGTTATATAATTTCTATATGGCATTGCCGGTAAATTGTAACTGCTTAACTGAATCAATAGGGGTGATGGTAATGATATATTTGTGTTGTAGCTTTTAAGTCAAATTATGAAAGAAAAAAAAAAAACTCTAAAATCAAATTGCATAAGTTTGGTGCATCACTATTCCAATTAAATAGCATTATAGAAATTTGAACAGTTATGTGACTGTGATCATATCCAACTTGTGTCGACTTTAAAACTTTTATGTTGCACTATCGAATTATATATGCGATTTGCGTAACTTTTTAAAATTCGAGTGCTTTCGATATATGTTCGAAATTGTTTCGATTCTGTAATAAAATTTCTGAAAAACATGCTTTTTGTACATTCATTTAGTAAAATACTCACCTTTTTTTAAAAAAAAATTTGCAGTATTTTGTTTAACAAAAAAAGAATATCCTTTTTCCTTAGAACTGTAGTTAACACTAGAATTGTTAAAATAATTCTATACAATAAAATATGGGTTTCAACATTTTGTGTTTTCCTTTTATTTTACACACTTAACGAATACCATCAAATGCTTTGGTTTCTTCTTTATCTTTTCATAAGGGTTGATTTTACCCTATATTTTCTAAATTTATGAATGTGTA
>JANSTX010054147.1:0-11292 GCA_027564355.1 Penthetria funebris | reverse complement strand
TATTTATTTATTTTCTTTTTGTTTTTTCAAATAATAAATCACTTGTCTATTGTGCATAAAATATACTAAACTATATTTTGTCATTATTTTTATTATTATTGCTTTTTTTTTTTTTTTTTTGTAATTAAACAGATCGTTTTTTGATAGATGGGGGTGCTATATTGTTTCATATATAAATTAAATGCAATAGTTTTAAAATACACTACATGAAAAAGTAAATTATTGCATTAATAGACCTGTCCGAAATGTGTACAATTCACCATAAACTGTGCAGGCAACAACTCCACTGTGTCCGAACTGAATTGCACAACTGTATAGTTTTACAAACATCGCATCATCGACACAGTGTTTGTGGTATTTTTATTTCATTCTTCCCATTTGGTAAAGATAAATGTGAAAATAATTATTGCTGTCCGAAATACGTATACATACTCCAATTATCCATTAATTTAGATAAATGGGATAGGCCAAATATTTGTGACACAGTAAATAAAACCAACAAAAGTTGTAGATTTTTTTTTTTGGTTTTTTGTAGGATCGAGTCTTCTTTTATACTGGCATACTAGTCAAGAGCTTATTTTGCAATTTTATCACCGACTGGTCTCCTCTGTGTATATTGTCGATCCAAGTCTACTTTCTTCAGTTAAAAATCCTGTTCATCTCACACTCAGATCTATTAGTCTCTAAAACTTCTCTAATCTCTACCATTAATTGTCAAAAAAAAAAAAGAAATACGAGTGATGCAGAGTGCTGTCATCAGCATTATTCTGAATGGGATTTAATGTTAATTTGAGGAGATCATTAATAAAAATTTAGAAAAATTGTAGGAGATATAACAGAACTTCAAAAAATCAGATATCCACACTTTTAAATTGTTATAAATACCGTAGTAGTCGAGTTTAGAAAGTAATACACAATATGCCACACCCGACTTGGATGTATCTATATGCAAGGTACTTCAGATTTCGATTACGTATTTCATATAATAGTTGACCTTCTCTATCAAAAACCATATTGTTGTTATATTTGTTGGACGGAAACGATAATGACATTGCACAATTGCGAAGCACGATGACCGGAATACCATCAAGACCCGAAGCCTTATTGACATTTAGATTTTGTGAGAATTCTAATATAGTTCTGAAACGAACATATACAAAATCCAGATTCATTTCTATTGCAATGGTTACGTGTAGAAATAAAAAACTGATTTGAGTGTCGGATCACACTTATATTGATTAAAAACTCGTCTCTTCTAAACGACAGCAATCGTACAAGCGGGTGTAAACCATGATTTGTAATACTTTTTAATTGATTTAAAAGAGCATGTTATGAAAGCACTCATCACATATCAGTTGTTATTGTCTAATGTTTGATAATATTGACGAGATGAATGGGGTGCGAGAAGTTCTAAATGATTTAAAAGCTTAGCAGTCTGAAATAGATTAATATTTTATTTTTTTTATATTTCACGTTTTCTATAAAAATAGAATCGTTTAAACGTTTGTCTTACTTATATTACGTTTATATTTTTTTGTTTGAAACAAACTTGAACTTGAGAATATAAAAATGTTTTGTTTATCTAAATAAAATGTTTGTTGCTAGCGATCAAAGACCTAGTAAACAAAATATTATATTGGATATGATCATATGCTCTCTTAATTTAATGAAAGAAGAGATTTTTCGTAAAATTATTTAAATAAAAATATGGGTGTGTGGAATGTAATAATAAATAAAGTTAAATATTAAAATTACAAATAAAACACTAAATATCCATTTAAAAAATACACATATTTTCATTTGTGTTTCCCGTTGATGCATTCTTATCCAACTACACCTACATATTAATGATATTCTTAAATGAATTAAAATATAGTATAAATGTTGATAAATTTATTAATTAATCCGATAAACTTCTGTGGAATGCCTACATTTTATTCTTATCTTTAATTTGATAATAAATTAACCGATAAAATGATTGCACGTTGTTGAAACACACGTCCTTGGTATTTATCTAAACACTTGAAACTGTCCCCAAATGTGTATATGTTTAACTAAACTATTTATTAACTATTATACTTTTGTGTTACGTTATAATTATTTTTTTTTATCTATAAATAGTCCATTCTTATTAACAAATCTGATATGTGAATTATTAAAAAATACTACTTCAAAATAATTTATCGTTTTTGCCAAAAACGTCTCAATATTATAATTTACGAGTTATTATCATTTTTCATAAATTTTCAATTGTTGATTACTTTTCATTATATGCCTCCACACGGTGTCAGTAATGGCGTGTGATCGAACCCAAAAATATAATGTTTATGTCGTGTTTGTCGTTAGCTATAACAAGTAAAAACTATTGATGTAAAATAAAGGGAATTTATGCGAACGCGATATATTATGTGATGTATGTCAATGATAGATTCCTTCGTAAAACTTGCCAACATGTCCTTAATTGTAATAATAAATATTAAACGGTAATCTACTATCATCAAGATTAGTCGTGTCCCATCGTTGTCTCTACGTGGTAACACCGGTAATTATACGAACATGGTATTAATGACGTGCGATCGTTACTATAAAATTAATTTCGTTGCTGCAAAATGCACCCATGTATGGGGTGATGATTACAGTACAATAAGGAGTTGATAGTATGCAGTACATAGTATTTAAGCAATTACTGCTACTTTATGTATTTATAAACTTATTAAATTTATTGAATATATCTCAGAATGTAAACTAAATACTGTACTAATTATAACAGTTACGTTAAAAATTTCTGGTATAAATAAATCCTAATTTAATAAATTAATCTAATCTCAATATATAATTATATAATCACATTCATTTAAATATTGTAGTTAAATGTTTTTAATTTTTAAATTACAGCGTGACACATTAGCCAGGACGCATACTAATAATAAATGCAATAAATTTATTTTTTATTGAAAAATTATTCAACTTAATATTCACAAATGCTATACACTTTATATGTATAGATAATCGATTCCAACAAAACTGTTCTAAAGTCTGCAATAAAATTATTCTTGCAGAGTAGTACAGATTTCCAATTACCACTTTATTGACAATTAAGTAATATATGAAATCTTTTAAATTGATTTAAAATATACAATCTTTAATTTAATGATGCATTTATCATTAAAATTAATGTTTAATAAAATAGTTATTATATGTGGTATGTGTCTTCGCTAATGTAGGCTGTTTTTTTTTTTTTTTGTTGTTATTAAATAATATTAAAAATAAACTCAAATTAATATTGGACAATATATGCAGACATTAATTTTGATATTTTAGAATAATATTTTACTGACACAGTCACAGGGATGTTTAAAGGAATTGTTAAGGAATTAAATATATTCACTTAATCTGATACTACAAAGATTGAATCTCAAATCCTTATGCTTTGTTGCATATTTTGGAAATTAATTTAGCATCGTATAATAGAGACATCAAATAAATGACTATATTTTAATTATTGAAAAATAAATCCTTATTCTTGTAATTTTTGTTTTTAGATGTGAAAGGACGAGAGGAAAAATAATTAAATTGTTATTTTTACTATGAGTTTAGAGTATAAATTGAATGGAATTTAAGATGGACATTATTTTTAAACAAAATCTAATAAAAAATATGCTAATTAATTAATTAATAAATTGTATAAAAATTGTATGCAAAAAAGCGATTAAAAAGTCAGAGCTTATAATAAATTTCATTTATATAGAAGCACATTTATAAAAAAGACAATACAAAGAATTTTAATTTATTTCATTAATTCTCTTTAAAGTAAATAGGACATTCTACAAAAGGCACAGTATTTTTAGGACATGAAACAGAACAAAAACAAAAACAAATAAAAAGTATGCGAGCTACGAAAGACATATTTAGTGACAAATCAAAATAAATAATATTTCTGAAATGCCAGGAGAACAGAAGTGTCAATCAGGGCAAAAATAATAAGTATGCGTAATAAATAGTACAACATATACAACAATATAAAAATAAACGTTGCAGGTGGTAACCCGTATTGAAAAATTAAACATAATTGTAACAGTTTTGAGGTATACAACTCAGTTACTGACGGACGGCAATGCTGCATAATATGATCAAATTCATTTAAATGTTAGAACTGCGTACCCTCTTTGATAAAGTAACATTCCGTCATGATAACCACTGAATTTATAATTGAATCAGGCAGAACAGTCACAGCTGTATTTTAATTAAATTGTATTTCATACTATTCACATTCACCTTTTATCGATTAGACGATGTCAAATGGTATAACCCAAACGATAATTTAAACTGTCGTTGTCTTGACGTGATCACCAATATAACAAAATATATTAGTCCTGAACGTTTTATCGGGACTAAAAGAGGATATCTGCCGAAATTAATTTCCATCACGTCAAAATAATTCGGATCCTATCTGTTGTTCGTCTTCAATTATATTAATTCGTGTAGCTAGTACTATATAGTATATGTATTGTATATAGAGATCATATACATATAACCATATTGATTATATACCCACTCCTTCTCTAATTACTTAGGACCCAAAAGTTTTATTCAATATTTAGAACATGTTATTTTTAATGGTTTGTTATTATATATGTTATTTTATTAATAATAAATTGATTTATAGATTGTACTCGTATTCGAATTTTTACAGTAAGGTCATTAAACTAAAAAAAAAACACTATTAATTTCTTGTGTAGGAAATTTTGTGAGCAATTGAAAAAATTTTATATTCTTTTTGGAATACTATATTATTTATATAATTTCACCCAATTATATCAAGGTATAAGGTCCACAAAATCCATTCCATGTTACATTCTTTGTAATGAATATTCTTGCCGATATGTAATTTTACTGTTATCATATGTCGCCTTTCTGTAATCTTTTTAATAGTTATAATTTTTAATTTTTAGCTGTTGTAGTCAAATAAAAAGTATGCGTTAAAGGTAAATACTTCTGAAATACCAGGAGGACATAAGTGTCACGATAAAGATAATAAGTATGCGTAATAAAGAATATACATACAAAGTATGTGTTTAAGGAAACCTATTTACATATTGTTAAAAAGTATGCCGTCTATAAATAATATAACTAAAATTCTTGCATATTAAAACACAATAAAAAATATTCTCAAATGCCAGGAGAACAGAAGTGTCAAGTATCATAAAAATAATAGATATGCGTAGTTAAGAGTATAAATAATCTCAATAATCGCTATAATATATATTTTGTACAATATTTTTTTTTTAGCTGTTGTAGTCACCCGATCTACTACACTCCCCTCCCTCCCGTAGCACATTAACAAGATATAAAAATGCACCATATGAATGATAATTGTCTAAAGAGATCATCTGAGTCATCTGAAGTTTGAAATGGAAATTGTACAATATTTATAAATTTTGGAATTGAATTCAAGGATATTTTAAAAATGACAAAATTGTTGACATCAGATATAATTCTTGTTGTATAGTGAGACGAAAGTACTTGACCTAAACAGAATTTTTGAATTCAATTTGTATGGTCGCAACAGCTTTACTTGTTTGTCGAGCTGATATATCAGGACAATATTTAAGTACATCATATATGGTTGAATATTCAATATGTGAACTTGTACTACTCCTCCATATTTAAGAAAAAGCATACACCATTCACTTGAATAATATGTCTGGTTTAAAATTTCAAATAAACATTCCAATTATTATTTTTGACTTATAATATGAAATTTGGCGGGTCGGTAAAGCGTTGGCGAGAGCATACTTTTATGTATTTGATTTTACCGGTAAATGGCCTCTATATTTGATTTTAATTTTATAATAATTGCCTGCACTTTCATTTCATCATAAAATTTGCATATTATATATTTAAAATATATTCAAGTTCAATATTATATATATACATATATCATTATTCGTTCCAGTTGATTATTCTAGAATTAGGTTATAGCATATACTCGTATATGGCTTATGCATTATCACATAAATATTTTATTTAATCATTTCCAGCTATTATGATGTCATTTAAATTCAAATTATGATTGAATAATCTTTTGAAAAAAGGAAAAAAATTACTAGCCCATGATGAGTGTATATTGTACCTAGTACATAAGAGTATTTATTATATATAATATATAGATAGTATATAGTTTTAGTATATAAATTGGTTTTTTATGATGTCATAAAACTGGTTAAGAGTCTAAAACTTGTTGTTGAATGAATTTACTATATACTCTTTAATCACATAAAGAGGTTTAAATATCTTTATATACATTCTTCAAATTATTCAAATTAAATTTAAACGGATTATGTATAGTTTACTACGAAAATGTAATAGATTTTAAATAGAAATACTGATATATGTTGTAACTTTAGGAGGAAGGAGCTTTGTAGCTGCCGCGTCGGATTAGCTGGTTAACTTGAACGAATTGGCGTATATAAAATGATTCTATAATATTGGGGAATCTTTTCAATGGGATCACAACCGGTGCCATAATTCGATATTAACATGAATTTTTTTCTTATGATTTACAGCAAAACCATATTCAAATAGTTGACCATGCATATCTATTGCTCCACTATAGTTTAATACAATTTAATATATTCCAGTTATATCGAGCTTGAAATTAAACCTATAATATAGCATAAGGTTGTCACTAGAAAATCTATAAACTTTTAAATTAGAATATCAATAGGAAATCTGAATTTTAATATAACCTCGAGCTATATCTTACATATAGTCAATTGAAATCCTTTTTATTATATTAGTGATACACTCCTGCTATTCATACGTATGAATAAACTCTAACAAAACTGAAATTTTTGAATGATAACAATTCCGACGAGCACACATGAACAGAAATTATCCATCTACTAACCACTAATCACCAAATGCATTTGCTAGTCATGAAAAAGAACACTGATTTATAATCACCTAAATCAATTATACAATTATTTGAATTGAAATTGAACCTCTGTCCAATGATTTTGACTTCTCATCTCATATTCATACGCAAAACATCGAATTTATTTAGATTGTATTGTAGATTAAGATAAATGTATAGGAGTATACCACATAGTTTATGTATCCCAAAATTTCATCGTGTCATATCGACCTTTACACCACGTTGGAGCATTAAGACTGATGATGTCAACGAACCTCTGGTACTAAAACTATTAATTGATTCACCTCATTGCTAAAACTTTCAAAATCACCGGCTGCCTAATTGTATGTTCGATCTATACTACCGATCGATTGACAATACTGTGCATCAAATTCTCATTTGTTATTCTAGTTGGCCAGAAAATTTTAAATATGCACCTAATATCTAATATATATAGTATACACCAAATAAGTATACGAGCATTGACTAAAACTTCAATCTTCTTCTTCTTCTTCATTGATCTTCTTTCTTCTGCTTGGCTTTTGTTTTCAGCCACCTGACGCAAAGTCAGTAACGCAACTCACTAGGACTTAAGATGCCAAGGTTGTGCCTGACTAATCCTATGGGTAACTCACTGTATATTACCAAAATGCAACCCTGATATTCACAAATGTGTATATTGTAATTTAGGTATTGTCATTTGTCTATAGGATTAATATAGTCACAATATTAATGTATAATTGAACTATATTTTTGTAATATAACATTAAAATATGCATACAAAATAAAAATTTAGTTACAAAATAAACAACACAAACTAACTAAATTTATAATAACAAATAATGTAAACATATAATAAACAAGGAAAAGTGTAATTTAAGTTCAATGGACGAATAGAGTACGTTCAATCACAACTAATATTGTATATTAGAAACAATTCGCGAATTGAACTTAAATGTGACATAATCAATTGTATGTAGCCAACAATTGATAGACATTTGTTTGCAACGGTTGTGTATTTTTTTTTTGCTTATGTTTATATGTATTACTAGTTTTTTGCAATATAATTATTAACAATTTTTAATAATTTAATTACTGTTGTGAAATACAGGAGTGGAAAAAAGTGAAAGTGCTAGTAATATATAATATTGGAGTGTTTTTAAAACAATATAGTGAAAAATTTCTACATGATTGGATAAAAAGAATTTCTATTTCGATTGACTACCTTTATTAGCTATAAGTTTTTTATTATCCTGAAAGCTATTAAATTTGTAATTCCTCAAAATATTTGAAATCAAAATAACAAAAGAAATTTTTACACCCATGTGTTTCGAATGTTACTTGCGTTATTATACTTCAGCATTGTGTGATGCATTATATCTATTGTTTATGCACACATACCCTACCTTTGTTCTCATTACGATAAATTCTCTATTTCGCTACAGAATTCTCTAGGAGTTGGCAGAATGTGTAGGCAATTGCCAAATTTCAGAATCGAATTTCGAATGAACATATATTATCAGATGAACCATGTATCATGAATTTTGAATACCTTAATTCAGTTTTGCTGGTATAATATTTTTCAAATTGATGACAAACAGAATTTTTACAATCAACTTTCACACTTTCTTATTGGGATTCCATCGAATATTGTTACGTGTATGGATGACGCTAATGCACCATGAAATGGGAACACATAGTAGGTGATATTAACAATAATGGACAACTATTTGCGGAAATGTGCAAAATTCATAATCTTATAATTGGTTTTGCGGCTACTATTGTATATTTTGCCCATTGGAAACATAAAGAAACTTTGGATATCAATAGAAGGATTAAGCTGAAGCTTATGGCAGATATGAAGCTACAAACTGATAAGTGCATAAATATTACAAAATTTCGAGATGAGAAAGTATAATCCAAGCAATTTGGCAAATCATTTAGTATATGACAGTCATAAACGGGACTTGAACAAATTCGCTGGCACATTGCGATAAACTGATGACAATTTTAATGGTTTCATTAGTAGTTATCATAGAAAAATTAATGGATTTGTAATAAACAACATTAATACGTGATGGACCAACAGAATCTGGTTAATTGGACAAAAAGGTTGGTAAATACGTACAACATGCGTCAAAACTTACTGTATGGCAAGCAAGTTAACCGGACAGTGATGTTGAACAGTAAGTCTAATTCAATTTCTAGGCATGACTATGATGCGATGCGATTTCAAATAATGTTTAGTAAATAGAAAGATAGACTGAGTATATGTTCACGAGACAATAGTTGCACAGAATCAAATTGATCGACGATCGGCTACAATAAAATTCTAGGATTCTGTATTATAACACACAGCCGTCGACGAAGAATTGGATAACATTGTATCAATATATTGGATCTATAATTATTAGTGAAGTGTGGGTTGTCTGATGATATATTCTAACCGAGTGTGTGCAGGAACAACGTGGCAACGATGGAAGTGAAAGTACTGGTTATAGATCACTAACAACGGTCGTTGTTCGTTGACGCGCTATGCTCACGTGTGAACTAAAGATCCAGATAATAATTATAATATTGATTCTAGAACACTCATTATTTTATATTCTAGTACAAATTAAGTATATATTTTGTCGTTATACACTTTATTAAATTCATTGTACATAGGACCAGAGTATAAGAAAATTCCATTTTTGTACTTATTTAGCCAATAATTTGTTTTTTGTAGTGTAGTGATTGCTTGATTTTATATGAGGAGTAATTGCCGTAGTTGTATGTGTACTCATACAGTGACATTATTCAGCTTTGGCTTTACCTTAACATTTTCTACAAAAAAAATCTTTAGTTAACATTTTGGAAGCAGTCGATAAAGTCGGGATTAAACTTTTGTGTTAAGAAGTGTCTAATTTAATATATAAAACCGTTTTTTTTTTGTTTGTTTTGTTTCTTATTTTATTTGCTAAAGTAAATTTATAAACCGATATTTTATTAAAGGAATTATTAAATATCCATCAATTTAAGAATAAATTTTATATTTTCTTGTGAAATTTTAATAAAAAAATTAATAAAACAATCAAAATGTCTGGAAATCGTGCAACAAAGTCTGGCTTTGCCGCTGAAGCACAAAGAAAAGTATGTAATATTTTCGCTTTAATTTTTAATTAAAACAATTTTTTTTGTTCATTACAAAAAAGTGCACATTTGAACTATAAATTGACCTAAATTTTTAAAATTTTATTTTATTTATAATTACAAGAAATTTACAAAAAAATAAAATTTAAAGGTAAATTTACAAACGAGTTCGTATATATGGTAGTTTTTATATACAATTTTTTTAATTTTATTATTAATAAATTGCAACAGAATGTTTGTGCATTCCAAAGAGTACCTACTACGACGTCCTTAAAGAATATACGACAAATTAAGCAAACATAAGTTTAAAAAATAAATAAATAATAAATTATGCAAAGTTGCATATATGGCAAGTTAAAAAAAAAAAAACAAATAAGCCTCGTATATAAGAGTTTCTTTGAAGGAATTTAGCGTTTTAAAAATAAAATTATAATCTTTCTTTAGTAAATTATATACTACTAAAACAAAAAAAAATAAAAACAAATTTCAAACACGGCAATATGTAGACTTAAAATTAAATGGCATTGCATTTTGAATTGCATATGGAAAAATTTAACGGATTAACAAGCCCTATAAAAATACCGAAATCGTTTTTTTATCAACTTAAAATTATGGATTCGAAAAGTTTATGACGACCACTTAACATTCTTGTAATTCTTGTAATTTATAGTTTTTCGTTAACAATTCAATCATAAAATACAATATTGAAATGACCATGTAACACAAAGGCTAGTCCAGATAACAAGGGTAGCCGCGCGATTCTTGACAGATCACTGGCGGATCATGTATCTCCGTCGAACTTAAGAGATTGTCTTGACGTGATATATTCAGATACATGATAGTTCTAACGTAATATTGGCTAGAACTCAAGTGAATTGGTGGCATTTATTAATGTAAGTTACTACATTTGTCTAGTATGATTACGTACATTCCTTTAATCTCCGGTTTCCCGAGTTTGTGCGGTATCACCAACATGCACTAATTAGTCTTTAGTCTGGACGTATCCGCCAACTGTAACCAATCAACCAGCTAACTGTATTGTCACTGTTATTTTCAGTGCTTAAAATGTGAATAGAGAATTTGAAATATACATATAGTAAATATAAGTCAATTTTCGTGACAATCTATAGCTGATCTTCCAGTATGTTATTTTCCCTGCAGACACACTTTATCATTGCAATGTTATAGTGAACCCGTTCTGGCATTCATCCATCTTATTATGTCCTGTATGCTACATATATTCT
>JANSTX010054146.1:0-11294 GCA_027564355.1 Penthetria funebris | reverse complement strand
AATTGTGCCATCTAATTTTTGAATTGGTATTTTGAATTTTGAATTCAACCAAGGGTATGTACTACGAGTTTGTGAATAGAAATTTTCTCGAATAATCAACTTATCCTTACCTTTATGTTTGATCAAGGAAAAATATATTACGTCAACTGCTTTGAAAAAACATCACAATAACAAACAATTTTTCCACCACTCAACTGAAATATTCAAATTTGTAACTGGATAATTATGATTTATTCTATATTTTCCATTTGGTAAATTTCAATTATAGTTATATGTGTCCTTGATTTGTCTGGGTTTGGATCAATCACAGAAGTGAATTAAATTCCTGGTCACCGAGAAAGTTGTTTGATATTAAGATCTAATCAAACACGGCTAAAATTAATGGCGAGATGATGCGGTTGGGTGCTCATTTAGGAATTAATATCCAACTCCACTGAAATACTTAATTGCATTAGATCATCTAATGAGTAAACGGAGAAATGCCTATTGTCGAAGAAAATTATGCTAATCAATTATAAGTTGTTTTGAAGTTACTACAGATATTTTTTGTTTGTGACAAACATGTACTGATATCAGAGACGTACCTTCCATTGTACAATATGAGCCTGACTGATATAAATTTTGAAAATGTTGGAAAGAACTGGGCGCTTTTGAGACTACAACATTGTTGTAAATTTCTGTGTAAATTGATTTTGTGAAATCAATTATGATAAACTAGTATCCTGTTAAATATCCTGTTGTGATATTCCATATTACCTGCAGAAGTTAACCGTGTTATGGGTTAAATAAATATATATACAAAGAGGTAAGTGAACCTTTACCTGAAAAGAGAAACAGAAAATTAATTTGGTTTAATGGTGGTGGAAAACTTTTCATAAAATTACAGAGTCACCCCCAGTGTGTTTGAACAAAAAGTGGCATATTTTTATTACCTATTACTGAAATAATGAATCTCAAACATTTAAGTTTGTTTAAGTAACGAGTTCAATTTGACCGTGCCTTGCACATGAATTGTCGTCATATGTAAAACCGATCTTATCGTTCTAATTTATATGATATTTGCTAATTGATCAAAATCTTATTGAATTCGTGAACTTATTAGTTACTTTTCAGATTCATATAATGTCAGTTGGATAAGGTTTAAATACACTGGATCGAATGACATATAGAATGAAAAACTTGCGATTTTCATTATACCGTATGAAATGAAATGCCTTTGTTTTTCATCCCAGAAATCATTGAAATGAAGAAAATTTCAATTTTCTACTTGCCATTATTTTTTTTTACTTTTTCTTTTTGTTTTACCAAAATCGTATACAAAGTGTTAAAATTCGAATGTATAACCCCTCTTTTTTAAATGTATGATAAAATATTAGATTTTTCTACCCTAACATATTCAAAATGAAATGAAAAACTCTTTTAATTTAAGATTAACATGCTTTTTGAGATGACAAAGCTTGTCAGAAAAGACACATGTCATCTGAGTCGACTTGTATATTTTAACACAAGTACAATAGCTAGGTTTATGGTTCGTAAATGGCTCCTATTCATTGCGTCCTTTGTTTTCTTGCCATTATTATTATTATTATTGTCTCCATCATCATCATATGCACAGGATGTTGAATGCAATTTTCTCCTTTTTCCTTTGATTTTTCTTTTTATTTTATTCTTTTTTTTTTTGCTCTATTCCTTTATCATTTTGATGAGACTTTACTTGTTGTATATTGTATAAGACATACATTAAACGTAATGAATTTAAACAATTTGAAATATATTCACTTGCTTCTCAATGTCAGATAAAATTTAGATAATAATAAAATAATTTAATCAGAAGGATGTTCATTCTGGTAATAGTATATATGGTACCCGATTCAATAAAAAATTTAATTTTAGTAATACTTGAAAATTTTAACGTATATTTCATAAAGTGGATACGTCTAATTTTTAAAGAATTTCAGAAATTTAAACTTCTAAATAGAAAAGCAGTATATGTCCCTAATAGTGTGCACTAAGTTAATGTAATGGAAGTTCATTATATGTCATTGCAATCTGGCGAAACCGAAAGTTTGTTAAACTTGACCTAAAGGCTTAGTGTGTTGTTTGTATCGACTTAATGTGCTCTACTGAATTTTTCATTGACTGATTTACTATTAAACATTCTTCACCGTATATTAGAAAGAGTGCAGTTTTCCGATTGAAAATTAATGTTATATATGTATATAAGCAACAACGAATTGACAATGTTTCACAATACACTAAATTGGCAAACAGGTTAAGATGAAGTCGCAAAAATATATAAAAAAGAGATTAAATAGATTTCCACTGACAATTCTTTCTAAATAATCTAGTATTTACTGACTTCAGCTCATTTGTTCAATTTCTATAGAATTAGTTTCAAAATTATAGACGAAATGAACGTTCAAGATGTTTTTTTTTTTTTCAAATTGATAGAATTAAGTAAGAAACTTTTAATACTTTAGATGGGGTGCAATTTTATGTCTACTGTTAAAACTTTATATTATTTTACTTAAATTTTATGTGTCTCCTATGGTTAATTTCAAGACGATCTTCAATAAAATTCATTGAATTTTGTAAATTTTTAAAATTATGTAATTAAATTATAATTTTAAGATTGCTTATTTTTATTTATTTATAAAATAAGCAGACATTTGATCACATTTAAGCAACAGAAGAGAAAATTGAAATCTATTTTAAAAATTAAAAGTTCAAAACAAACAAAACATTTTCATTTCAAAATTATCTGAAAGTAGAATAACCTTAAGGGTAAATTTTCCTTAATGTTATTTTATTTCCATGTTGAGTTCTGCGAAGAATATTTCTTAGATTATTCTTTTATGCCAAATAAATTTTGTATAATATTTTGTATAATGTAACGCAATTAAAACGTTCAGTTTATTTGATTTGCCGAAATTGAAGTAACATGAACTTTTTATGATAATTTGATTTTCTGTAACAATCATAATCTTTGATTCATGAATTGAATATGTCTTTATATCTATAGATTATTATTTAATATCATCATCTTAACGTATACGTCACAATACACATATATTACGCCACATTTTGCCGGAAAAGTACATTTGTTTCCTGTAACTGTGATTGGTGTTGAATAATTCGGTAGGATGTTGAGTAAAGTCAAAGTTACTTAAGCAGTTTGTTGGTGACATGTTTATTCATCAAGTCCACAAACAGAATATTTAAGCTATATTTTTGATCGCAACCACAACATGTAATTATGTTTAATATTCCCTTTTTTTTTTAATTTTATGCCATATATTTCTTACTTTCTATAAATATCATTATGATCACAGAACTCTGCAGATTTTCTTTCGTTTATTATATCATAAATAAATCTGTCATAGGATTTTCCTTCTTATTTTTTTTAATCTTCCCAAATTTTATACATATGGGATGCGGATATTTGAATTAAATAAAAATGATCTATTAGTTTTAATATTTAGAAAAAAAAAAACACATAAGAATGACGACATATTTACTGTTTCTTTAGAAGATGTCAAAAACACATCTAGGGATTCATTACGCCAATTTGTACACAGAATTTATTCGAATAAAAAAAAATATAGGATTTGATTTATTAATATGAGAAATAAATGGTGCAAAGACTTTAAAGACAAATAGAAATTAATTAAAATTACCGCACAAGTCTGGGTATTTGTCAACCAGAATTTCGGTATGTTCTTTGGCTTTATTTTCCAGGACTTTTTTTTTTTTTTTGATTTTCTATATAAATATTGGAGCAATTCCAATTTTCATTCAAAGTAAAAGAGAATTTTCCTTTTGGTTTTTTCTTTCCATAAAAGTCACATGAAATTAGTAAATATAAGAATTGATTAGACATTTTGTCGTTATTTTGGTTTTTAAAATTACTTTAATTTACTGTGTCTAAATTTAGGTTAATATAGTAAACAAATTAATAGGCTATTAATAAATTAATTAAATGTATTACAGTGTTTTGAGAAAATAAAATACTGAAGTACAATTTAATTAACAATTATCATTGGAAAACGTGTTTTGAATCAGCGCTATCGTATCGTAAGAATATCTATTGCCACTTTCTTATATATAATTATAAAATATAATATTTATCAAAATATAGTGTCACCAGGGCAAACAATCGAAATAAAATAAATATAAGTGGAATAACCTCTTAATTTTTGTCGGCCACTCCATACACTATTATAATGTAATATTACTCTCTCATACAATGGCGCAGTTGATAGAGCTTCATTTACATTGTCACTCTAACTAACGCTGTGTAAATATGTGTTGCTATTTTGATTAAATGTATTTTAATTAAAATAATTAATTTATTATTAAAGTATTTGGAATGTTTTCAGTTTGTATTAATCGATTTGAAAATAATGAATGAAATGTTTAATTAAAATTATAGTAATTAATGTCGTTCTTCATTGGCACAATAAACAAGATAGAATCATTATAATACATAACATAAACAAACAGAAAAAATAAAAATAAAATTAGAATCAACCTTTTGCCTAGTCATCCCAAATTCTCATTTTATTATGCCTTAGGATTGATTTTTCACGCTGTAGATTCTATTTTGATTTTTTATATCTTATAATTTTTCTAAATCGTCTTCCAAATTAATCCAAGAATGATGGAAAAAAAAAAAGATTTATATAAAGAAAAGTATCAGCATAATTCATAAGATGACTGGCCAAATTTTTGGTAGGTATCGATTCCAAAAGAAATTAATCGCTTTTCCTTTGTTTGTTTGAAGCATTGAAAATATATTATTGACTGATCATCAAATCAATTATGTATATGTGTTCGAAATCAAATAAAGATGTACTAAACAAAGTATGTTTATTTAAGAAGATGAAAATAACAGAATCTTTAAAGAATGATAAATAACAAGGAATAAAAAACATTTATTTTAAAATTACCATAATAAAATAGCGAGAACTTGAGGTAAGGTACGACAACATAATTATCAGTAAATACATTAATTATTTTCTTGTTGATAAAATAAATTGACGCCAGCACTTGATGTATCATCGATTTTCTAATTGTGTGAATAACTTGAAGAATATATATAGTAGTCATCTTCGCGTCTTCAAACCTCAGTTTATGCTAACAATATTACACATTAAGTGTGAGACGGTTAGTTATAAAGTCTAACGTTCTTTCGGCAAGTAAAAAAGTTCAAAGAACCCAAATGAATAGCCAATGTGATGTTAAGTGGTCGCCAATAGGTTAAGTTAAGTTTCAATTACAAAAGTTCATACTTGGTACTTTGGACAATTTAAAACAATAGGATATTTAATGCGAGTCTAAAGTAGCAGACTTTATCAGAAAATCGTGTTGTTGAGTTACGACCAAAGTTAAATAAAATGCAGATGAATCTCTTATAGTTTGGGACAAAATTTTCCAAACCCATCTTGGAAAAGCATATAATTCTAATTGTCTAATACATTTGAAATTCGCCATAATGGTATTAATTTGGAAACGTATACATTCCGACGTGGAATAAAACAGTTTAAGTGGAGATGATGACAGATTAATTGAGTAAGTTAAAATTAAAATTAATTCATAAAACACAAATTTGATTGCGATCACAACAAGAGAAATAGAAAAAAATTCGAAATTAAGGTTGAATAGAACAGATTCATATAGGTCCGCATTAGAAGCTAAAATTAGGATTGGTTTTGAACGCTCACCCTAACTTCTTACATTATTTTAATATAATATAGTTGTGAATTTTTTTTTCCTTGATATTTCAAGGAATTTCACTCTTATTTAAATTATAATATCTAACCAGGTTATTCAACTTCTCGCTGTACTCTATCTATAACAAAGTGAATGAACCAATATATGTCGTTTTCTAAGACAATTGACTAATATATTTTATCAGACTTAAGTCTATTGAATATAAATAATTTGCATATCATCATTTATCACATTGAAATTAAAAGTTAGTCCTAAGTTTTTATTTTGGCTTCTCTAAGATGTTGTCATATTGGAAAAAAATGTTTGATTAATTGAAATTTTTCGCAGCAACTGGAACTTCAGTCAGATATGTAAACAACTGTGACCATGTCTATACGTTTAAGTGATCCATTGAAGAAAAAAATGCAATACGATCTTTTAAACGAACACAGTTGGATATCAAATAGCTTTTAATTTAGATAAAATAAATTAAATTATATTTATATAAGCACATGTAATAATAACGATATGATTTGTAAGTTTATCCACCTATGGAGAGCTACTAAGTCAAAACAAATTAATAGAATTTAATTTATGATTACTTCTAAAGGTTACTATATTTACATTCAGTTTGCGTGACATCAGAAATTTGTTAAATTATATTAAATTAAACTACATTTAACTACTTTGCAATATATTCTAAAGTTTAATGGCAAAATTATTGACTTATACCATGTAATTGTCGAGGCATATTTCATATATTAATTGTAGATCCTGGACGTAGCTCATGTATTTGAATCAATTTTTTCTTTAAAGATTTTGATTTTGTAGCTATATCTGAATGTCTTACGGTAATATTATGGTTTATGATATAATTTACGAACACTATATACAAATAAGGCACTTATTCTGCATGATTACTTTTCTGATTTAAAAAATTAATTCAGTTAATCTACGAAATAGTGAAAATTCTCATTGATTCCAAAATTGCTTTCTTTAACCATTACGAAAAAATATATCATGAATTATCAGAGATATAGACTCAGCTTCATTAAGAATAAAAAACAAGCAAAACGTATCTTTTTACCTAATTGGTAAAAAGATACGCTTTTAAATGTGTATTAATAAAAAGTAACGTCGTAGAATTATAGGTTCCTGATACAAGTTTTTGAAATTTATTAAAATTGTAGCTTATTTCCTATATTTCGAATATCTGTAACAGGAGACCATAACTTTCCGCAAATACACTCTTTGGTTTTATATATGGACTCGGTAAAAAAAATATATCATGAACGATTGGAGACATAGACTTAGCATCATTAGGAATAATAAATAAACAAAATGTATCTCTCAACTACTACGATTCTTTCCGAATATCTACCAGTCTTTGACTGTATATTTGTTACTTTCATTTGCAGACAGACCAGGTTGTAAAAATACAAATGTATCACATATTCTGCTTCAGGGTTAAAAAATATAATGTCTTTACCCTGAAACTAAGCAAGTGGTAAACATTAATTTTAAAATATCGTGTCGAGTTTCTGCAGGCCCGATATAAAATAATTTTTTTAAAAAAAATCTGGTTTTCACTTGTAACAATACCCTTGACGCATAATTATAATCATGAACGTCTAATACAGATCCTCTTGTTAAATCTATACGTCTGATACTAAATTTTAATAATAATTTTGTAGTGTTTTATGCTAAATTATTGCTTGATTAAAATATACTTCCAATTAAATTATATTAATCAACAATACTTCTTCTGGATTATCATCTGAACTCTCGTCCTAGTGTTCTTGGTTGTATAATATAAAAGCGGTTCATTTGAAAATCGAAATTAATTTATGTTATTTTAATATTTAATATGCAATTAATGCAGTATGTTATATTCAAGAAAACATTACGATTAGTTTGCTATTAGTTTAGAAGTGCATCATGTGAATTGTTGTGAATTGCACATTTAAAATTATACTTACAGCAATAAACGACGACGATGAGTGCAAATTTATCGATTGTATGTAATTTAAATTGGAATGCGTGCAAAATAATTTTTAATAATTGCTTTTATCTTTGTAAATATCGATGAATATTCAATTAAAATACATAAATTTTATGCAAATATTACTACGAGTATTTTGCATATTATTTCATTTTTATCATAAATATTCACGTTCAAAGATAGGTAGGTCTATCGAAAGAAATCGTTTCCATGGATGTGATGTGATAAAAATAAATTTGTTTTGATTTAAACTAAACAATATTTTTGTTTGGCAAAATATTAATTTTTAATCAAAATTCAAATTAAAATAATAATGAAAATATTGATTTCTTTTATTCATGAATATACAATTTATGAAGAATAAATTAAAAATCACCGCATCATGGTCAGCTGTTCAGATCGGAAGCACATTTCTTGATTTACATAAATTGTCCGGACTGTATATGGGAATAAATTATCGAAAACTTCGTAAATATTAAAACTAAATTTATATAATAATTTATGATATATAATTACACTCACTGACCTACATAATGTAAATGGCATAATTTGATAATTTTTCATATTACTAATGTGACGAATGATTTTACTGACTAACAGTTTTGTTATTTAATCCACCAATGACTGGAGTACAAGATATATGTGTGATCCGTGCTAAAAATATGGTACCTATCGAGTTCTAAAAGTAACGAAATTTTTTATGATATATGAATTCAATTTAAATGCCCTCTGATTGATATCTTTTTAATATTTTGAAAGTGTTTACATCCGACCTGTCTCTACCAGTCTAAATTTACAAAGTTTGGTTTTCGATCTGCTGATAGTTTTCTATATTCTTGTATACTAATTCTTTGAAAAATTTATCTCCAAACATATTTCGGCACCTTTCTTACACTTCAGATAATGGAGTGGACTGGTTTATAGTTGCATACTATTTACTTTACATCGCCTACAGCCATCCATTAAAGGCATCATATAGTTCTATGGAAAAGAACACTTTAATGAATCACTCCCTACATGCTCCTAGCTCAACCAAATGCATAGCTTTAAAAGAATGACCGTTTATGCTTCAAATTATTAACTGTTCAAAATAAAACTGCATCACTTTAATTTTGAAGTCTTATTAAGCAGTCTGATGCTTTTCTGAGTGGTTATTTATTTAAGAGCAAATCCTTTAAGGATTCAATTTTAATTAACATTAAAAAAAAAAAAAAAAACAACAAAAAATATAACAGAAACAACACAATGCAAGGATAAACACTTGGAATGGAAATTTTAATTTTCTATTTTATACCCATAGTCTTATAAAACATCTGCAATTCTTATGTATAATAAATTAAATTCACTCAACCAATGTTGAATTAAATTAATTTTTATTTTTCTTTGAATTTCATAAAAGTTCTATGAGAATTCAGAAGAAGCCCACGCAACGAACGTGTTTCATATTTAATTTCAATTTTAATTGTATAATTATATGACTTGAAATTCAAAACATTTTAAAACATTCACTAAATGATTTACAGAAAACGAAGCTAAAAAGATAATATGTGAAAGGTCTTCTTTTTCATATCTGGAATTTTGATCATATATATCTTAAAATGATCATTCGCGTTTATTACTCGTATATGTTGAAATGTTAGAGGTAAGTTTTTTCATTAATTTTTTTTATTTAAACTCATGATATTTGCAACATATAATTATATTTTGGTAAAACAATATGTAGACTGGGAGGTTGTGACGATAGCAAAGCAATGTGGATCGAAATGTTGTTGGCGTTTATACAGTTCGTGCTACATTCAAATGTAAGAAAATGCATCAATTGATGTCCAATAGTGAGTCATAAGCACATAAGATGTATCTAAATCACAAAGGTATCAAATGCTTTTGATGCAGTTTGATTAAGACTGCATAAATTTTGATGTTGGATGCTAGGATCTTTGGCTAACCAGTCGAAGATAGTTGATTCAAATTCGGCACATTTTGAATGCTTTTCATATCAGCAGTGTTGTTGAACTGCTATATAACAATAAATCCAAGCAGTAGATTATTCAAATATATCCCATTGAGAAGAAAATTATAACCAGGTTTGAGATTGTTGACAATTGATGATATTATATATGACAGCAAGTTAACATCATACTCAATGCTCCCTTGTGACATAAAGACCCACAAATCTTTTCATAATACAAAAACCATTTTAAAAGACCACATTTTTTTTTTGTTAAAATTTCAATATACCTTCATATTGTATGACAGTGTAACCATATTTTCATTTGATACAATCTTATGTATTAAAATTTAATTTTAAAAATATTATAAGATTTATTTGAATGATTTTAATATCCATCAATAAATAATGTGATATCAGTTGACTTTTCTCAATATACAAACGATGGAAAATATAAAGGAAAATAGAAAAAAGAAACCATGAAAATGAAAATCTCAAGAAATTTATTTGATCTCAAAAGTACTCAAAAGATTCATAACATTTTTATTTCATCTGTAACTTGCCTTTACAAATAAATAAATTTCTACTCTCAAGTACACGATGTTTTTCTGAAAAATGTTCTTGTACAAGAAAATGTCATAAAAATCTGCTTAAAATCATTGAAATATTTTTCAAATTCTTTCTTATTTTTTATTTTTATTTTCGTATTTAACAACAGAGAAGAGTTACATATCAGTGATTTTTTTTTTTTTTTTTCAAAATAAGTACAAATAAATAAATATGAAATTGAAAACCTTGCCAAAAGAAATGAATTCTCATTCTTAGGGAATTTGCATGCATGGTAAGAAGCATTACAGAAAAAAGAAAATCAAACAACTGGGTTTTTTTTTAAGAAAAAAGGATACTCGTATTAACAACGTTACTTATTATCTATAACCTATGTGCAATGCACCCAAATTGTGGTATTTGGAATTCACCAGGACATCCTATATGAGTTCACCATTCTTTAACAATAGTTTTCATATATTGGAAAGGTTGTTAAAAACACAATTATAAACTTGATATTGAAAAGAAGTACAATGGATTTTAGATAAGATAAGCATAAGAATAGAGATGACAACAATACACAGATCACTTTACGGATAGCAATGTCTGTATTATGAATCACATAACAAAAACACAACGTACACAAACACATAGACCGGACTATGCCAAAGAAATATTTACATGAAACTAAAGCAACTATTGAGTTCAAATTCATAGATAATAGTCCTTGTTAATTGAAGAGAGCTCATTAAATTAACCACCATTTAATTTATATAATAAGTGCTAGAAAGCGAGCACATATTTGGAAACAATGAAGGAATCCACAGGCTAATAGAAGAACTGTTAGACTAAAAACAAATTGATGGAGCATAAAGTTATTAAAGAGAATGGTAGCATAAGATCAGATAATAGTTGAATTTAGGTGACACAGGAAAACTCTAATTAAATTCGTTTGTAAAAATTAATTATATAGGATGTATCTTTGCAAAAATTTCATTTTGATATGTTAAAGCGTTATCGATTTATCGTGCACGACTCATAATTTACAATTTTAAACAATAATTCCAAATATAACGACGCTAAATT
>JANSTX010054145.1:0-27883 GCA_027564355.1 Penthetria funebris | reverse complement strand
TTAACCATACGTCCAACCCCCTATTCATCGGAGGGCCAATTTGCTGCTGTCGTTAGTCAACCATTGCAGCTTTCTGCCTAAATGTTGCTTCCAGGTTGCACCACATGGAGGTGAATTCATAACAAATTTTTTTTTCCAAAGTTTGTTGTTAACCATACGTCCAACCCCCTATTCATCGGAGGGCCAATTTGCTGCTGTCGTTAGTCAACCATTGCAGCTTTCTGCCTAAATGTTGCTTCCAGGTTGCACCACATGGTGGTGACAGTCAGATTTTGCAACCCGGCATTACACACTACTCTACCGAATTATTTATGTCGACCAACTACATGTTGGTATACAGTAAATTAATATCGTAATGCCACTATATGTGCCCTTAAGGCGTAAAAGTTTAGATTATGTGGTTAAGAATTATACAAGTATTGTCTTAGAATTCTATGTTTGACTGCTTTTTTTCTACACTATATAATGGCATAATAGCCTTGAATGATTGATAAAACGATAAGAGGCATTATCGATCACAATGTATGCTAATTTCTAACGTGATCGAGATTATATCAAAGGGTGAATGTACTTTTCTATTTTTTTTATATTAGACTATAATGCAACGGTTTAACTTGGATTAAAATTGAGCTATTATTGAATATTTGCTTATTATGTTGTAATGAAGCATAATACTAAAATATGTCTTCATTACTTCATTACCTATCATAAAGACGAATATAATCGTTTATGATTCCATATGTAATTGAATGATATGTTATAGTAATGTACTACTTTTATTTCAGTTTTCCGCATTATGCTCTGAACGTATGAGTTAATATATGCCGAGCTACGGTTTCGGGCAACATATATACATATATGTCTAATGCATTTTTTTTTACTTGCACGCTACCATCAGGTTCTATCCACTACTGCGTTCTATTGTTTCTGCCGTGTATTGACAAATCCATGTTTCATGCGATAAAAACATAATTTGATTTATGCTATGAACGTATAAGTTAATATATACCGGGCTACTGTTTCGGACAACATATGGCACTGTCTGTCTAATTCATTTTTTAACTTGCACACTACCATCAGGTTCTATCCACTACTGCGTTCTATTGTTTCTGGTGTGTATTGATGAATCCATGTTTCATGCGATAAAAACATAATTTGATTTATGCTATGAACGTAAGAGTTAATATATGCCAGACCACGGTTTTGGGAAACATATGTCACTGTCTGTCTAGTTCATATTTTAATTTGCACGCTATCATCAGGTTCTATCCACTACTGCGTTCCTCTGTTTCTTGTGTATAGTGATGAATCCATGTTTCATGCGATAAAAGCAGGTCCAAAAAACGTTGAAAAGTGGTATATTCCATTTGTTTTGAATTTTCAACGAATCCAATTAAGAGAATTTAAACAACAAAAGAAAAAGAAAAACACTAGAAAACTGAGCATAAGTGACTTTATTGCAGATTAATTTAAAGTGTTGTAAAAAATATCGAGCCTATAGGTGAATATTATTTTTAAATTATTATTTAAAATGTACCAGCACCAAACATTTATAATTGATTCTGTGGTTTCCACTTGGAAAATCTCGCAGATTAACAAATATATAGAATATTTCATATTAAATTAGCATTATAGTGACATCAGATAATTGATGATGATGACAATTCAATTCAATCGTTTGTTATACTTATAAGAATCACAATAATGTATCACATTATTAATATGATAATTAATAAATAATATGGTTAGAAATTAAATTTAATTGATATGATATTAAAATAATTAAAATATTATTTAGTAGTACCTATTCGTATGTATTAAATCTAGTATTTATCATATCCATTACAGATAGATAAAAATGATTAACATGATTTTCTAGACGTAAACAATTGCAAATAGAATAAAATATAAATATTCTAAACAAAAAAAAAAATAAATAATTATTTAATCATTTTTATTTCATTTTTATCTTTCACAATACAGTCTCCAATTGTTGTATGGAAAATGAAAGCACCGGAAAAGAAACCACTTGTACGACCAGAAAAACCAGAAGAAGTTCGAGCTAAAGTACGAAAAGGTTCACAGAAGAAAACACAAAATCCTATACATGCACTATCAGAATTTCAGAGTCCTAATGATACAGTTTAGATATACCCACAGACACATAGTGTAACATTAATATATAAAGACACCCTTACACAATGAGTATAAAGTATATTAATAGTAATAAAATATATGAAGAAAAAACAAATTTTACTTAGAAATTGAAATTAGTGACTGGAAATATATACAGCAAGCATATATTAAAAAAAAAAAAAAAAAAATATCTTTAATTATTAGTGATTAGTAAATATATTTTAATGTTTAAAATGTATTTTCAAAATGATGACATATTTAGTTTAATATAATATGAACGATATCAAATATTTGTTAATGATAAGGTTGAGAATATTCATTCATACAGTCATTATAGAATTTATCTAAAACGAAAAAATTGAAGACTTCTAACCATTTTTGAATGAGAATTTCTTTTATTTTGTTGTCGTATTATACCTACTTTACTTAATATTACATAATTCGTGAATATTTTGTTAAAGTATAGCCTATGAACTTTCTTGAAACTAGAACATATGAGACAGTTCTTATTTAATTGAAAGTTGTTTTGTGGAATCTATAAATAATGACAAAATTTTAATTTTCAATTAGAATATTAATAATGTATATTTCATATTTATTTTCATCAATTAGTTTAATTATAGTTTTAAAAGAAAATTTTACATATACAGGGTACGTCGTCAGTTGGACGTGTTACAAATTAAAAATATTGTATTTTTGACAAATTTTAACATTTTTACTTAATAATATGTTTGGATAATGTTTAAAATTCAATTAATTTCATAAAAAACATCTTCCTATTCAATATGATATGTTTTGCAATGAATGCATCACACGCTGCACGAATGTTATTTTGTGGAATTCGTTGTAATTTCTGAATAAGTGCTAACTTCAATGTGTTTAAAGTCTCTATTTTTTTTTTTGTTAATACCTTAGCTTCCAAAATAATCATATGGAAAAGAGGTTCATTGACTTTAAGTGTGGTGAGTATGATGTACATTATTATGCCAAGTGCTGGTGAAATTTGCTCAATGGATCGTTTAGCACCATTTTGTTGGTTGACTTGCTGGTGTGCCTTAACGGTCTGCAACGTGCAACGAGTGACAATTTACAGTCGTCGAAACTATCAAATAAGCAAGCGCTAGTATACACATAACAACTCGATGAATATGCCCTTCAACCTCCACACACGATAATTTCATTTGTTTACCGATTTCATTCAATTCGTGCCCTTACCATTTCAAACAATTTCTGATGATGTTATCAGTATCATTGGCCATGTACTCTTACTTTACTCTATATAATTCTTTTCATATATTATGTAGAACAAAATGTTTTTTGGTAACACTTTGAGTGACGGACACTGTGTATATATAAATAATATAGAGAAAATATTAATTATTTTATGTATGATGACTTTGTAGATTATTTTATTTTGTTTGGTATTAAATTCGTTAATAGATCCATAAAAGTTTTATCAATAGATCAGTATATCTTAACAAAGGAGATGGCAATTGAAATTAGTATTAAACTTGCTTAACGTAATTTAACTGTGAAACATTCACAGGTTTCTTGTTTCTTGTTTTTTTTTTTTTTTTTTTGAATAAATCACATTGTTAATCAATTATCTTACTTAACAAATAATATACACAATAAATTAAGATATTAATTAAGCGATTACATACACACATACACACATTTATCTTTAATCATTCACATGCATAACCACTATATTTTAAATGTATACTTTATAAGATTCAATTTGCATATTTGCAAAATTCTTCCAAATATACACATTTATTATGATATTTTTTTTATACATTTACTATTTATACAGTATTTTTTATTTTTCTTCTGTTAGAATGTAGGTATATTATTTATAATTAGAATATTTTAATTATATAAATATTATATTGAATCTTACATAATAAAAATATGGAAATTATACTGAAAAAATTACTATAATATATAAGATCATATCAAATTTCAGTTCGCCATAGATGATACGGTTTCAGTGAACAACCGTCAATTGATCACAATTTCTGGTCAGACTTTGCAATCATAAATATGATATATATGTATGTGGTCGAATGCAGATGGTTCAGGCAACTATAAATGCAATAATTTCGATGCTACCGTACTCATTGTCTTCTTTGTATCCATACTTCTGTGTTGATATTACTGTGAACCGACACAGTATAGAATTCATGAAAGCCGAATTTTTCTACCTCTAACACACGATGTAGATGGATGAGAGTACTCTTCTGCGCCGTTAGTCTTGACCACTTTTTTTTCAGTTTCGACAAGCCCACTTTTTGTACCTTGTCTATATATTTTGATAATATTATATAGTAATAATACTCATTCATGTTTCAACATATTCTGAACGTAATATGAAAAGTGAAATTAATTACTTTTTCCATCAACCAGAGTAATTTTCGAGATTTTGATAATCGCCCATGTGTATTGCATGCCCATTTAATCTTACAACTTTATCTCCTTTCAAGCACCTAAATTTATCAGCTTACCACTTAAATAAAGTCATTTCAGTTTATTTTACCAGTGGTGACAACTTGTTTAGGTAAGTGATTACAGATTATTCCACTTGTCTGCGTGAAAACTTTAAAACTTACATTGATTTGAGATATTATCTCCATCCTTCGCTGGCATAACCGTTTTGACCCGTCGGAAATCTTATGTGAAACTACATTATTATAGATATTTCGCATTAACTGTCTGAATAAATGCTTTCTATCTACTGTGATAGCCATAGATCATAACTTTTTCTTTCCTTTATTGATAAAAGAGGAATGCCATAGTTGTGCTTTTTATTTTATTTTTTAACAACGACAGGATGTTTTTTTGTCATGGTAGTTGTTGACCGGAGAGCCGAAAATGCACTTTCTTGGGCAATTACAATACATTGTTGAATGACACAGATTAATTGTATGATAATCCAGTAATTTATGTACCATTCAAACGAATACAGATAGTAGAATTTATAAGTAATACTGGTGGATATGGATACTTTGAGGGTAAAAAGATTCAAGATGAAGTCAACTGAATTTATAACAACAAACAATGTAAACAGCTGTCAACAAAAAAGTGTGGTTTTGCGCAATAGTAATTTATGTTCAATGGGCGAATAGAGTACATTCAATCACAAATTTTTTTGTCTATTTTGACATAATTCGCCCATTAAATTTAAATTTGACATAAACAATTGCATATGTTGTAAACAATTGGTAGACATTTATTTACAATGTTTGCTTTACTAGTTTTACAAAGATTATAGTGTTATTTGCAATTATTATATTTTCTATTTTAATCCAACAGTTGATATTGGTGAAATTGAAGATGGATTTATGCAAGGTTAATTAAGGATTATTTACTGTAAATGAACTCATATATTCTTCAAGTGATGGTACTAAAAAATTTCAGGAATGTAAAAAATACCAGGATTTTGATGACGATTCTTTTTAACTAGGAGCACATAAATGATATATGTTGCTATTGTTCTTTTTTTTATTTTATCCAAAGTATACTTTATTAATTACCGGAGAAATTGCATTGTCTCTTTAAGTTTTGCAGATGAATTAATTAGTGTGTCATGTATTAACGAATGTAATTACGAATTCATAGTTAGCATTAAGTTATTTCTATTTGAAGCTTATAACTAAATTATTAACTTATTAACAAACCAGTATTGTAGTTATGCTTGTAAATTTATTATTTATAATCTAACAAATTTTTAATTAACATTTACATTTAATTCATATTTATATTTGTTTACAATTTCATCAAATTCTATGCATGATTTGGTTCTATGACCATTTCAACTGTAAAATGTTCATCATATACTCCTATTAAATCTACTGATCTCGTATTAAATGTAACTGGGACGATGTGGAACAAATTCTTCTGATCCTGTACATCATGTAATAACTTAATATTTTTAATGTATTTTGGTTTATTTTACAGTTAATTATTCCAACTGTAATGATTTGTAATTACTATACTGTATACTTTATCTGATTTCTATCAGAGAAAAGTAAAAGAAAAATGAAGCAAACTGTAACTGCTATATTTAGCGGAATGCATCGATGACAAAACATGTATGCTTATGAAGTAATATACAATATTATAAAACAAAATAATAAAATAGACTACAACAATTTAAAATAAAATATATAATACATTACAGCCACAGACACAACAAAACACTGAAATATAAATAAAAAGGAACAAATAATGAAATTTTAAAAATAAAATCAAAATTTCAAGTTTACCACTTTTATTGAAATACAATTGAACTGCCTCACTTGAGCAATAAACAAAAATGCATTAAATTTTTGACATTTCAATTGTAAAGTATTGTGCATATTATACATTGCAGATAAAAATTGTATAATTCTATTTACAAAGCCGGTATTTCTTATCAAGTAATAAATCTTCAAATTTTATTAATTGCTTTATTTTTATGTAATGTGTTTATTAAACGTAATATTTGTTAAGTAGTTAAAAAGGAATAACTGTGTTAGATAAAGTAAACTTTTTTTTTTCTTCGGAGGACCGTATTACCGTATTAACCAAATAGACATACTTTAATTTAGTTTATTTGTTTCGTTTTAAAATATGAAAAACTTTATTTTATTTGCTCATCAATGTTAAATTAGTGATTTATAGAAATTTCATCCGAATACATTTAAAGTAATAATATTTTGGAAAAATTACTTATACTATTGACTATGACAAGAAAACAGGCAAAAGTGTTTGATTTTGGTAATTGATTCTTGATTCTTTTCTACAATAAATACAGTCAAAATTAGTAATTTTTCTTAAAATTTATTTTTATTTAATTTTTACAGATTACTATAAACAGAATGTACATAATTTACCACAATGGATGGCATTTTGTTGTATAGTTTTCATTATCATTCTTGGACTTATATCAAATTATCAATTATTAAGTTTACCAAATCCTTTAACAATTAGCGATCAGGTTTGTAATCACAAATATTTAATAAATAAAAAATTGTGAATTAAAAAAAAAACATTGAAAATTTTGAAAATTGCATTTAAAAACTATATTTTCGAATTTTCGAAATTCATAAATTTTTATCCAATCAAAATGAATTTTCTCAAATTAAATTTTGACATACTTACGCCGCTTACATTTTTTATCCTTTCGTTTAAGCAAAAAAAAAAATTTGGTTGTTTTGTTTTTGTTTGTGTTAAATTACTTATTCTTGTTATAATATTATTTAAATAAATAATAATTATGATGTCCTCAGAATTGCAAAGAAGTCTTAATATTAAAATTAGTTTACAAAAAGAATTGGAAAATATAAATAAATTTGAAATACAACAACAACAAAACGTTGAGAATTTAATGGCACAATTATTTGCCGTTGAAAATGAAATCACATCATTAAATCAGGATAATCCAAAAACTGTGATTTTATTGAAAGGTTCTTTATTCTCTGATATGATTCGTAATTCACAAATTGATGTTAATATTTTAAAAACGTGTCGTGACTATTTAATTGCCAATAGAAAAATTGACAGTGCCATTCAGCAAAGAGCAGTTGATCGTATTTCCAAATCAATTGCCTGGAATAATAGGCAACAAGATTTTTATGACGAACAAAAGATGTTAATTGCTACAAATAAGATTTTAAACGATATTAAAGAAATTAACGAAAAAATTCAGAATTTTGAACATCGTATAGAAGTATTTCAGAACACAAACGACAATATTACTAAACAATTAAATCAGAAGAAAATTGCAAACAATCTAATTTGTGTATCACAAGGAATTACTGCAGATATGCGTAAATCAATTGTTGAATACCAACGTATAGTTAAGGAAAATAATGATGACAATGGTAAGATTGTTCAACAATTGGTAGAACAACAGAGAAGATATGCTGAATTAAAGGCTAAACTTGATGAACAAGCTACGGGTTACAAAAACAGGAAATCGGTTTAATACAACAGATTTTTATATTACTATATTACATTATTATTTTGTCAATTATAATTCAAAATATATTTGTATTAATGTTATGAAATATTAAAAAAGTTAGTTAAGTTTCATAGATTAGTTTATGTCCTTATTCTCCTTTCACGGGTGCCAGCCTCCTTAATGACGTTTCTGCGCTACGTTGTTTTTGGACGACCAGGTCTTGTAATAACGTGCGAATTTGGGACAATTTTGTTCATCGCCCAGATCTGACAGTTTCCTCAAATGCTCATTTGATATTGTATTTAGCCAGACAATTTTTAAGTATGCGTCTGAGGCACATATTGTCGAAAACTTGAATTTGTGACACGAAGTTATTTGTCTAAGTTTCGCAATTTCACTCTAATGTGTCTGTAGGTTCTGTTGGTCCATCGCATTGCTGTTTTTAATCGCACTCTTGATATTTCTCCTCCTCATTTATTAGATCCCATGTATCGTCACTGATTAATTCCTTCCATTCATAATTAATGAAAGCCAAAACATTTACACCGAAATGTCTCAATGCGTCTGCGTCTGTGACTGTGTTCCAGTTGAGCGCCGTCACATGTCAATTGATTCGCCAAATCGCCTGCGAAGCGTTGTCTTACCACTTCATTACGATGAAACCTAGTAACGTTTATACGTCCCACAGTTCTAGGTTGTCCTCCTTATGCCTGTCATAAGTTTTAATTTTAACTGTCCAATAATCAAGATCACTGAAAACATCATAACTACGTATGTCTCATAGTGAATTTCTCTATCTTCTACTAATTGCTATGTGAACTATTTGATTTCTGGTACGCGCGTTCGGTGAAGTTCAGGTTTTGCTGTGTATTCTTTTGTGTGCAAATAATTACTGCACATTTCCGCAAAAATTCTCCATTATTGTTTATATCACTTACTCTGTGAATAAACACACAAAATAATCATTCGTTCATTCATTTGCACAATATTTACATTTTATTATTTCCTTTGGAGACAGGAATCTCATCCAAATTCTTTTATTGCCGAAAGGGCCTGGAAAGATTTACAAATTTTAAATAATTTCGGTGTACGTGTAACCGGCAGCTATAATAATGAAGTGTTGGCTGTTGATTTTTTTAAAAAAGAAATATCCCACATTCAACAAATGTCCAATAAGAAACAGAAAATTTATGCAAATGTTCAACAAGTGAGTGGTGCATATTGGGCAGCATTTAAACCACATGGTATGACCAATGTGTATCGAAATGTACAAAATGTTGTTGTAAAACTTATTGGTGAAAGTGAAGGAAAGGATAATCATACGTTAATGTTAAATTGTCATTTTGATTCAGTTGCTGGAAGTCCAGGTAAAACATTGCTTAATAAATTTAAATTATTAATTACTACCATGACATTATTTTATTACTTTTTTCTATTTTTTTGTTTTTTTTTTTTTTTAGGTGCAAGTGATGATGCAGCAAGTTGTTGTGTTATGTTAGAAATCTTACGTGTACTATCAAAAGAGGATACATTAAATAAAAATTCGATAGTATTTCTTTTTAATGGTGCTGAAGAGACACCATTGCAAGCATCACATGGTTTTATAACACAACATACTTGGGCTAAGGATATCAGAGGTTGTGGTTTTTTTTTTTTTGTATATATTAAAACATTTTTTAATAAATTACTATAATTTTATATATTTTGTTGAATATTCAAATAGCATTTTTAAATTTGGAATCAGTTGGTTCAAATGGAAAAGAAATTCTCTTTCAATCCGGTCCAAATCATTCATGGCTGATTGATGTAAGTAAAGATATGGAAATGTAAAACGATTCAAATGTGTAATGGTTTTGTAATTTTTAAAATAATAATAGTAGATAATGTACATGAACACTTATGGTAATATTGAATTGAATTTATTCAAAATTGTGTACACCAATGCAGAAATAATGCTATTTGTATATAGCCTCTCTGTTGTTATGTACATAAAAGCTTTCAAATAAAATGAGTAAAATGTATGATTTTGGGCAACCATATGCCAGCTAAAATAACGATGTCACCCTTCGTATTTACATATAATTATGGTGAAAGATCAAATTCATGTGAAAATTAGTTGTCAAATTAATTAATGTCTTAGAAATCGAAAACGGCGTAGTTACTGGCATATTGTATTTGAACGAATAACATGAATGTTGTCTTAATTTTTTATCTGTGAAATAAAGATTAAGATAGCAAGAATGATGATGATATTATTTATTTATACTATGCTTTCTAGTGAAGTACTGGTTTAATTAGTAAAATTTTCAAATGAAATTTGCGCCGATTGAGTTCTGTAATTCCACGAACTCATGAACGAGATTTACCATGAAAAACAAAAAATTGCTATGAGAATGATTTATCAATTTTAAAAGTCAATCAATTGTATTATTATGTACAATTAGTACAAATTAAGCTAATAATGACTCTTGATTTTTTTTTTTACAGATGTATCAAAAGGCAGCAATTCATCCAAATGGTCAGGCGGCTGGTGAAGAATTATTTCAATCAGGTATTATACCATCTGATACAGATTTTAGAATTTTTAGAGATTTTGGCCATATACCAGGTACACATAACAATTATGATTGATAATTTGATGCAGGATATTGCCCATGTATGTTCTAATAATATAATTTTAATTTTAGGAATGGATTTTGCACACATGATGAACGGTTATCGATATCATACAAAATATGATAATATTGATTATATACCAATGGGAGTACTTCAAAGAACTGGTGACAATATGTTAGCATTAACTAAATTAATTGCAAATTCTGATGAATTAACTAATACCGAGGTAATTTTGTGTAACGTTAATTTAAATGAATGTAAAAATTCAGATTTTCTTTATTTAATTTATTTTTAGGCATATGCAAACGGTCGCAAAGTTTATTTTGATTTCTTGGGTTTAATTTTCATTTCTTATTCTGAACGAATTGGCATTCTATTAAATTATTCTATTGCATTTCTCGCAGTTATTGTTCCGTACGTATTCTTAACTAAAACAACACAAGGTAATTAATTAATTTGTATAGTTGTACCTATAATTATGAATAGTTTTTATTATTGAAATTTATTTTTATTATATAAATATACAAATATAGGTGTGCATAGTAAAAGGATTCGTAAAGAAATATTTATTGGATTATTAATAAATATATTGTCAATATTATTCGCAATTACAGTTTGTTTTATTATTGCTTATGAAATTGATTTGAATGGTCATGCTATGTCATGGTAAGTTATAAAAAGTTAATTTTAATTTTATTATTTGAACGACATTTAACAACAGACTGATGATATCCAATTGACCATACTTCGATGGATACCCTAAGAGGCTAACTTTTTGATAAAAATGCGTTATGACAAACTCTGACTAAAGTTATAAATAATCATAATAATATATGTAATCATTCGTGTCTGACAAATCGTGTGCAAGCTTCTACTTTACGTTTCAGTAAGATTAGTCATAATATTTCGATTTGATCTTCTGGACCTAGTTGAGCACAACACATCCAAATGCTATTCGGTAGTCACTTCACATTCACCAACAATTCTTAATATATGTTTATAATAATTAGCCATTTCATTAGCACCTTCTTATTCTTTCATTTTTATTTTGTATTAATAAAATATTCATATTTAATTAATTATAAACGGTATAACATTTTTATATAAGTAAGTTTAACATTTCATTTCGTTTATCAATAACACACTGTACAAATTCATTTTGACTCTGTTTTAAACTACAATCATATAATTTTATCACATTATACAATTGAAATCGATTGATCCAATCCTTTTCTGGTATATTCTCTAATGTTGGATCATAATTTTCGTCTGCTAATTTTTCTATTTCATTTAATTTTTGTTCGAATTCACTAAATTTCTGTGATTCTGCTAAAAGCAGTTGATATTCTTCTGAATTTTTATCAATAATATCTTGACATTCTTTTGGTAAATCTTTTAAAATTTGTGGATTACTTTTAACTAGATCAAAATCACAAGTTATGTGTACTGGAATGGCAACAACTAACTATGAAAAATATAGGATTTAATGATTTTTTAATAATAAAATTTGAGTCTGCAGTTAATTTTCACACTTACCCTTAGCCATATAATGGAACATATTACAAACAAATGCATACTAAACATCTTATGCCTAAATATCTAATTGGAAATAAAAATAAATTTAATTTTCTATGCAAAAATACTAAATTCATATGTGAATCACTTTTTATTGTCAAATATAATATATCTGATTTCTTATCATGTTGTTTAGATTTAATAATGTATTTAATTTATCGATGTACTATCTTAATGTACTACAACAAGTAATATTATCGATAATTAATATTTTTTTATTAATTTAATAGTAGATAAACATATAAATACTCTCTCATATCTTATGGCAAAATAATCGGAAAGTAGTGACTCAAACATGGAACAAAACAAAAAAAAACACTCATGTATTTAAATACCAATGATAGTAGAGAACAGTCAATAAATATCAGCGAGAATATTCGCCTCCCATATATGAATGTTTTACGTCACTGATGAAAGTGTGCTACCTACAACAGTTATGAGCTTGAAAACACATCTCATTTCTAGTACATGTCTATTATTGGTTCAAAATTTCAGCATCCTAAGAGTAGACCTTATAGTACTACTACCCCCATTTACATTTTTAACTCATTGTGTTTTAAAAAAATACAGAAAAAACGATAATAGGGACACTCACACACGATTATACATTTATATAATTTTTAATCCCATAAAAACGTCCTCGTGTTAGCTGAATTGTAAAATGCATCTTTGTAGAATTGATGTTGTTAAGAAATAAGTGTCCAAACGTACCATAGAGCATTTTATAACAACAAAAGCTCTTCACATTCATCATTCTGCTGGTCTTTGAATTTATCGTGAAGTATGGCAGATTATCTATCTGGTTAGACGATTTGGAACATTTGACATCTCATTCATTTATTTCCAATTTTTTTTTTTTTTGTTTAAGCGGCGGATTACAATGTTGTAACTTTCTTCTGCCTTCCAATTATACAACAGTTTCTTGAATCGCATACTATGATTATATGTAAAAACGTGTAATTTTCTACTTTTTTTTATTATTTTCAGGTATTATCACACCAGTTTTTCTATATTATTGTATTCTGTGCCAACTATTTTCATACAATGTCTAATGTATTGTTTATTTAATGTTAATAAAGAAACACCACTTAGTCTGGGATTAAAAGTACAAGCACGTTTAATTGGAACAAATCTATTTTGGAGTATTTTATCGATAGTGATAACAATTACTGGATATAGAAGTGGTTATGCAATAACCTTACCATTGATAATTATATTAATTGGAAATATTGTAGTTGGTATTAGTGGATTACAGAATTCAAGTAAGTTAGTCATTATATTGGTGATGGGCGTAACTTTTAAAAAGTTGTTTTTAATTATGTCCTTCAATGTTAACATTCTCATCTTGGTTGTGTGTAATTTCTGCATATGATTTTTTTTTTCAGCCCAAAATTCGGAACCGTAAGTCATTGCTGGTCGAACAACAGTTTCATACACCTTCCCCTTTATCTTTGTTGATATTTTACGATCACATAAAAACCCAGACATTGATCTCCACTTGATCGAACCGTACTTTATATTGAATATCATCATCGATTTTACCGCTTGTTGTGATCCCAAATATTTGAACTTTTCAGTAACGGGAAGTGGATGACCGTTCAATATGATCGTGTCTTGTTGAGGAGTCAATCAATTACCATTAAATGGAAAGTACATGTTCTGTGTTTTAGTGTAACTGATACGTAGTCCGTTGGCCTCCAATACCGAATTCCACAGATTTATTTTGGATTCCAGTTCAATTCGATTCTCATTTGTCTTTTGCCCAAAATTCTTTGCCATATTTTTTAGCTGTGTGAAGTAATTTTGATTCCTCTGTAGTTAGAGCAACTCTGTATATTTCCCTTATTTTTATAAAATTTTGAGATATAGCTTGGCTCCATGAATTTGGCATCGTACCTTCGTTTAAGATCTAAATTAATAAATTTGCTAACCATTACCCACATATTTCCAAAAATCTGATGGAATATCATCTGGACCAACTACCTTATTTCACTTCATCCTTTCCGCAGCATTTTCGACTTCCAGTGGAGTACCCACATTGACTGTCGTCGAAATTGGATTTGATTCCGAAGTCTGCTGATGAGGATATTCTTTATTCAAAAGCTGATTACTTACCTATTGTTTACTTCTCAAAAGAGTTTCACTCTCATCTTATATAGATTTGCACAATTTTCAATTAATATCATATAGTCACTTACTCTATGGACACACGTTGAGATGCAACTAATATTGTTAAAGTGAATATACAAAATATGTATAAATAATTATTCAATTATATTTTCAGTTAAAAAATGGCTTTACATTCACTTATTTGGACAAATCCTTATTGTATTATGGAGTACACATTGTTATAATCTTATAATTGGTATGTTTATACCAATTGCTGGACGATCAGGTGGTGATATTAATTCAGATATAACAATTGCTTTAATTTGCTGTTCGCTTACGATATTTATAACAAGTTATTTGGTAATTAATTGACTAATTTATAAATAATTATGTTCTTTAATAAAAACTATATACTTTCAGACACCATTAACACAATTATTAAATAAAAGTAAACAATTTTTACTTAGTCTTGTTATAATATTTTTAATAACTCGTGCATTACTTTCATTAACATTTATTGGTTTTCCATATAGAGACGATACAAATGGTTATCCAACACCACAAAGAATTTTTATTACCGTAAGTTTATTTTTTAGATTAAAAATATAAAATTAAAGATATGTTAATTTTTTTATTTTAGCATACTCAAAGAATAATTTATGATAAAAATAATTTAGTTAAATACAGTGATTCGGGACTTTGGATAAGAGAATTAGATAGAAATGCATATAAAACAATTGAAAGTCTTGCAGCACCAGATTTGGTTATGCGACAAGAAGAAAATGCATTATGTCCAAATGAAATATTTTGTGGTTTACCATTTTATTCGTGTAGACAAATGCATACATCGTAAGTTTTGTTTATTGTTTAAAAAAAAAAAAAAAAACACCAAATTCTATTCAACATACCACACAATCATTTGTCGAGCCTTTTGTATACGAGACTTTATTGTCGAGTTAATGTTGTTGTAGTAATTTATACACTATAGGATCAGTTCAGTTTTGGAACCGAGTATTTGAAAAGATAATCGTGCACGTATTACATAATTGTACGGTAAGAATCATAGCCGAACAGTCAAATACTATTATATATATATATATACCTAAACTGTTCGTCGACTTTTGAAAAGTGTTTTTGACAGCCTTGCTCGTGTTATGAAGTGAACAATTCAATCTATTTAATACCATTCAAATGGTTGAACGGTACTTATCGTGACTTGCAGTTCACCATAGTCTTGCATCGTGGAAAGTTTGATGATGTATTTAGTGTACATTCAGGTGTTAAGCAAGGATGTATTTTTAAGCGCCAGTCTTGCTCCTACACAATCTTAGATTGAGTTATTTATTGGTTCTCTATGGACATATGCCATCTTGATGTGTTGATGTGTTGTTTACGACACTATAACAGAATTATACACCTATTTTCATATAAATTGATGTAGATATATCACGTTGTACATCAGTACAAAATGGTTTAAATTATATTATTGTGTGTTATATTTAATATTGTGTTATTTTAATATTACGTAACCGTAACTATCGTAATCTACTTTGAGTGATTATATTGGTAATAAACTCCCCCCAATATATAATATATTACATTTTATATAACAAATTAAATAATATTTCAGTGGTTTTTGGGTTCCTGTTCCACCACCACTAGTAAGAAATGAGGCTGGTTTAAAACAAATTGGCATTCAAGATTTAAGTGAATACAGTCGACGATTACAATTTTCCATTACTGGTAATTGAACTTTTTATTTTTGATTGTTTTGATATGTCACACGAGGGAACGGAGGTATACTAAACATATTACTATTATATTGCGTTGTTTATTCCAGGAAGTCATTTAATGTCACTTCAATTGCGTCCAAGAAATGGTATTCAATTGACAAATTGGGATATTACAAAGGATTTACCAGAACCAAATAGTTATTTAAATCAAAAAGTTTATTTTATTATGATAACACATGGTTTGGAAGCAGTACCATTAAATATAACATTAGATTTTCAAGTAAAAAATAATCATAAATAATAATTGAAATATTTTTTTATATCTAACAATATATTTAATTTTATAAATTTTATTTTAGTCTGATATGAAAAATTTTACCGGTCCTTTGATTGACATATCAATTGTTACATTCCATTGGGAATATCATAAGGAACATACACCATATTTTGCACAATTATTGGCTAGGTAAGTTTATTTAAATAATAATTAAATATAAATAATAAATTCTAAATGTTATTTAGGATTCCTAAATGGGCATTTGTTGTACCTTCTGTTGCATCATTACAGTCATGGTCTTTTTAAAAATTATTATCCTGATTTGTATAATTAATATTTAAATAAACACACATGATGGTAGTCGTTTAAGTAAGTTTTTTTTTTTTTTATTTTTCAATTTTATGATATCTAATGATTTAAGGAATTAAATAAGAATGCGAGCTAAATGTAAATGTATTGTTTTGATAAAAGATACTTATAAAAATATAAATCTTATAAATTATAATGAGATGAAACATTGTAGAAAAGTTTTTTTTGATCACAAAATGATCTCCGCCGGCGATGAATATGTCACCACCACATCATATCTGTACATCAATTAATTCTTACCTCCGATTTTCATTCAAGGTGATATGAGGTGAAGTGTCTAATAAATTGGATTTTTAAGTCAATTTTGCTAATTACATTTGTACGTATTGGCATACCCCCAAACACATACATGTCATTGAAACTGGAGCAACTAGTGAGGAATATAGTTTACATCAGTATTAAATTTTACGTAGTCTCAAAAAAAAGAAGAAAAGTAGCAGAGAACAATCATTATAAACGTGCCAAATTTTAACACCGGTTCGTATCAGTTTGTTGCGAGGTGAAGGTACAGCCAAAAAAAACACAGGATCAATGATTGTTTATCTTTGATCATCAATACGAAAGTTGATCAATAATAATCTCCAAATTGTCTTGAATTAATGTATCATTCTTCTGAAGCATTTTATAGAACAAAATTTAGTTTCATCAGAATGAAATACAAGCACATAAATTAATTTGATGTTAAAATGAACATTTTAAACGATAATTAATTAATTTTATTGTAATAATAGGAATGTGTATTTATTTTCAAAAACATTAATTTTCCCGCATTTCAAAAGCATAGCTCTTTCTTTCCCATTGAACGTAATGCAAAATTTTTGACATATCAAAACATAAAAAAAATACTGTCACATTGCGTTCACGTGTTTATGTCGGTATTTTGATATTTTCAGTATAATTTTTTTTTATTAAAATGAATGAAATATTAAATATATTTCAAAGTTTCTCAAATATAAATGATGTACATTTAACAAAGTATTTAAATTCTTTAGAAGATCATCGTGCGTTTCAAGGAAAGGTGAGAAGAAAGAAATTCATAATTATCAGAATTTAGCTAAATAAGTTTTTTTTTGTTAACATCATAAATCCATTGGAAAATTATAGAACTCTAATGAATTGGATACAGTAATTACGCATATAACTACTTTATTAAATAATCAATCAACTAGACACAATGGTTTAATATTGCTGAATTCTTTTATACCTCAATGTTCCTTGGAAATATTAGAACAAAAGGGAGTCTTATGGATTACATTGTGCACAAAAGTTTGTTCATATAAAAAGCCGATGTCCTCAATATCACTTGCATATACTGTTTTGGGTAAGTAAAAAAAAATAAAAGAATTATTAATTGAATATTTTGAAGAATGTGTTCCAATAGAATGTTCCTTCGTTCTATTGATTATTAATCAGAATTATTTGAATGCTTCATTAACATCAACTCTACCCTTATGCCACATAGATGGTGCGTAGGCACTACGGTGTAAAATAATTATAAATAAAAATTTCTTCAATTGCTCACCGGTTAAACATTTGATAATTCGTTACGAGTGTTGTGTAAATCCACAACTACCTAGTTTGTTGGTGAGATATTTTTCACATACACGCGACATATATCCTATTTTAGTGCCGATCACACATTAGAAATTCACATCGAATTTGATCAAGTTACCGGTGACACCATGACAATATGACATCATATCGACCTATACTTCACGCGGAAACATAGGGACGTCAACGAACAACCACCATTTTCCACGATACCTGGTCATCCTTTTCTCTTCACTCCATCCCAATCCACGGGTACCAGCCTCATTAATTACTGTTCTTAGTCACGTTGTTTTTGGACGACCGGGTCTTCTAATAACCTGCGGATTCCAGTCAAGTGCGTATTTTGCTATATCACCTACTGGTCGACCATACACTTTCTTTGCGTGATAATTTTGCTCATCGCCTCCACATCTGACAGTTTCCACAAATCCTCATTTGATGTTGTATTTGGAAAAGAAAATTTATTTATGTATGCGTCTAATGCACCTATTGACGAAATCTGGAATTTGTGACACGATGTTATTTGTCACCTTCGACAAATAACAGATACAATGGCGTTTGCCATTCAATCGACATAGCTCAACAATAATCCGTAGTATATTGATATGGTCTGTGCAAGACCTACCAGGCCTGAAACCTGTCTGCGTCTTTCGAATATTCGGTTGCAAAACTAAACTGATCGTGTCGTGCACGATAATAGCTATAACTTTGTTTAACGTGCTCAGCATGTGCTCAAGTTACCCCTTTTCGGCAAGTTAATTATTAACCCCTCTTTCCATAAAACTGGAATATCATCGGGCTTATTCAGTAGCTCACTAAAGTACTCAGTCCATCTACCCATTTGATGAATCTCATTTGAGATCAGCTAACCGTCCCTAGATTGAATAGAACATTCAGTTCTAAAAGACCGTCCGGTTAGTGTGCGTGACAGACTGTAAATCTTACTCATATTGTTTGAATTTGCAGTGTGTTGTGCCCGAATTGCAATATTTTTAAATAAGGTACGCTTATCCAGCCGTGCACTTTTACCCAACCTCCTTGTCCAGTTGACTATATATATCTGCAAATTCTGTTGGCTCATGTCATTGCTGTTTGTTAAATTCCATGTGTCGTCACTAATCCAGTCCTTCCTTTCATAATTAGTGAAACCCAAAATATTTTCACCGACTTGTCTCAATGCGTCTGCGACTATGTTCCAGTCTCGTCGGATACCGTCACCTGTCAATTGATTAGGCAAATGCTCGCGAACCATTGTCTTACTACTTCATTACGAAGCTTAGCATCGTTTATATGTCCCGCAGTTCTAGGTTGTCTCCTTATGCCTGTTGACTATAGAAAGACTCCTTATCATCCAGTCGATAAGACTACGCTTCGTAGAGATACTTAACAGATTCTCTCTAATATCGAGTTTGTACCTCTTCAATAATTCTTGAGTCACCTGGACCAGTTTCGTCGGTTCAAGCATTTTTCTAATGTTCCAGGTTCCAAATCGTGTCCGTTTACGTAAGCCAAAAGTAGTCATCGATTTTAATGTGCGAATCGTGAATTCCAGTTGTTGTCAAATAAGCATTTTATGAGTCTTTTCGTTAATTTTATTTTGAGAAATTAAAATTAGAATAAAAATTTTTAAAAATTTAAAATAAAATCTTTTACTTTATTAGGACAACTTTTAAAGAAATCCACGGACATACCTGAATTGGGAAAGGTCATAACAAATAATTTATTAGCAAAGATAATTGAGAGTTTTTGTAATTTACCATCAATAAGTTTTTTGGCCGCATTACAATGTTTAGAATTGTGTATGCGAACATATCCGGGTCCATGTGGAACATTACGTAATTTAATTGAGAAATTTATTTTAAGTTTTGTGGATTCAAATGATGAACAAGTGGTTATTGAAGCTGGTAAATGCTTACAATTATTACAACAGGTAATTTATATTATTATTTGTTTTATTAAATTAATAATTATTTGACAATTATAGCAATCAAACGGTTTGTGATCGTTTATTCTATCTACAGACACAACACTTTTAGCTGAAAATATCTGTCAACAATTATTCCGACATAGTTTTTGATATCATTACCGTTATAATACAGTTTACAGCCAAGGACAATATTTTTGACTGGGGGACTCCTTTCATTTAATTTTTTGTATACAAAACAATTGGATCTTTTTTCTAATATTTCAAGACTTAGTATTTCGCCAGCTGGTAAGATATTGTGTTCAGTTAATATGTGAACTCATTTGTTATTTCTTATCATAATAAATAAATAATTAAATTTCACTCTTCCTTCTTCTATTTGACTTTTGTTTTACTGCCGACAACCGCCTGACGCAAAGTCACTATCCCAACTCAATAATATTTCAGATGGAATAAGTTTCATCATTCTCATTTTCACTAATACTACTGTAAATAATTCGTAGCCAAGCATATTTTTATGTGTCGTCCATGATTTTATTCACCAAATTTTTGTTCAGCTAATTGGTAACGATCATAGCCTAGGTTATTTTTGGTAATGGTCGTACAGTCACAATGTTGTGAAGATTTCATTCGAAAATCTAGAGATTTAAGCTAGAATAATAGTAGTCTCGATCATATTGTTCGACATACCTAATCACGTCATCATTGCCGTTTAACGTCATGCCTAGGATCTAGTAAATAGTATTATTAAGACTTGTAAAGATATTAATATATTTTTATTTTGTTTTTAGATTCGTGGTGGTGGTGCTCATGGTTTAAGTCATAAATTGGCATGGACACAATTACAAATGCAATTAATTTCAACTTCACATAATTTATTGAATGTAATTTATGCAAATACAATTGAGACAGTTGACATTGTTAATGATGAGGTGACTGAAAATAAACTAAAATTATCAGAAATAATATTAAGTGATGAACCAGTTACACGTGCTGCACAAATTATTAACAGATTTAATAATTTATGTGATTTTTTAAAAATTTGTTTATTGTAAATATGCTGTTCTAGTTCAATTTTATATATAATTTTTTTTTTATTTATTTAAATTATAAATTTTCTTCTATAGGGAACCATTTCCTGTATCCAAAAGTATTCAACCAATAAAAATATTATCATTAATCAATAGAGGATTATCTGTTAATTGTGCAACATTATCGAAAAATTTAATAACAGATAATATTGCTGTAAGTGCACTATTACCTCAACTTCATGTTCATTTATTTAAATTATTGGATGCATTAATTTTAATGTGAGTTATTTGATAACTTATAAAATAAATAAAATACGCTAATTATATTTGATTTGATAGATTACGTAGCAATATGTTACCTTATACAAAAGATGTATGTAGTTTAATTTCACAATGTTTACAATGGACGGCGTCGGGAAGAGCTGGTGGTTTCACAAGACCGTACATGTAAGTGTTTTAATTGTTTTAATGATAAATTATTAAATTAATAATTGCACTAAGTGTAAACATATTTTGTACATCAGTTCGTCTAGCATGAATCCTACGTACCACATTCATAACGAGGTTTTCGTGTTACATGCCATTTCAACTCGCTTATGCATGGTATTACATCGGTGACATTTGTCTATTGACAAATAAAGCATGTGTTTGTTTTATGTTTACAAGACTATATATCATCAGATATTTTCATTGCGCTTTCTGTGCCTCTCTCATTGAGCACTTCATTGTAAGATTTTCTTTTAAAATATATATCTAAGTCATTTTTAATTATATAGAATGTATTAATTTAGTAATGGACAGGATTTAACAGCGCAAAATTATTTTTGGACCACATGCCAAGATGGTCATTTAAAAATACTTTGATAATTTCTAAACTAGTTCTTATGTTGCTATCACTTCAGGACATTGTTCTGGTTAAATGTTAGACAGTTAAAATACTACGCTTTGTCTAAAATTCCATTTTTTCGACCGGCATATATTTTTCTTTAAACTGTTAAATATTTGGAAATGTCAGTTCCAATGATGTGTGAATCTTCTCGCTATCTACTGTGTGAGTAAAATGTTGATTCAATAGACATATAATACTGTTTTTGTTAATACCACATGCTGTTAAAGTCACATAGCTTATACTTGTGCGTCCAAGAAGCATTCGTAGATATAAGGCTATGTTGATTTTCACAATTACCTAAATTAAAATACAAGTATGTATGACTTTTACATGACTGCCATAATTTTCATGATCGGTAGATACTTTTCAATACCAACATATAGCATTCGTGTCACAGTACAATATAAATTTGAAATTCAAAACATTTGGATTGGATGGATGAAGGTTGATGGAGGTCGATTGTCCAACAATTTACCCAATGCCGGTGTATTTGCCACCACGATTACATTTATTTGAAATTGCATATAATTAATTCGATTTATGTGAAATAATATTGGTCTATTATTTTCGAATCGGTTTTTTTATTTTGGCACATAACATAACATACTTTATATAGTTGGTTAATCTGAATTAGAGTTTTATTGGTCGCCTAAATAATGATTACACCTCACATGAACTATAGAATAATATCCCTTAAATTATTTATTTACAGATCGATTCGGGTAGCTGCTTACAATACATTATCGTTATGGTGTAAAACAAATAAATGTGGAAGTTCAATTGAATGTATAGCTGAGAAAATTATTGAAAATATTTTACAAGATATTACACCATATCAAAATGAAGTTACGTTAAAGGTACATAAAGTATTGCTTGTTTATAATATTTATTGTTTGATGTTTTTATTATTAAAACAGGTACTTAGTGGTGGTAACAAAAAACATTTATCGAAAAAAGCACGACAAAAATTATTAAAACTTCAAAATGATGCAACAAATTTATCACAAACACACTCCAAAACATTCAATTCACATAACACAAAAATTATCTATTCTGATGTGGGTAATATAAAATTATGTGCTGCTGCATTAGATAGTTTAACGAATGTAATAAATTCAACTGGTTGCTTTTTAAAACCGATGATGCATAAGGTGAGTTATAAATTTTAGATGAAAATATTAAGTAGTTTAACATCTAGACCCTATATTTGACAAGGTATCACAGTATCAATTACTTAGCTTCATAATTTAGCATAGTTTTCTGTTAACCTGGCTTCGTTCAATGTTATGTATGTTTATGTTACAGATTATGTATCATCAGTTCAAAGAATCTGACAATCTACACAATATTATTATTAGCTATTATAGACCAAGAGGTTTTACATGGTGTATATATCAACCACAGATTCGTTGTCGCTGTTAAGACCCATCTTTCATTTACATTTTGATTGCTCGCCAATTTTTTCCAATGTAAATTCCATTAATTTTTGTAGACAATTGGATTTTTAATGTTAACAACATTCGTATGGTATTTGAGTAGTTTTTATATTTTATTTTGTTGTACCAGTCTGTTGGTCAGTATTTTTATGCTTTTGCTAACGCAGAACTGCTAACATTTTGGGATATTAATACTAGGTGTGGTTAGCAAATGAACGTTATTTCAAGCTAAAGTATTTGCGATACTAAAATATCCACAGGTAAATAAGCGTTCAAAACAAAAGAATAACAATATTCTCAGATAGTCTTATACAGATTTATATTCAAACTAATATTAGAATACCATGATCGGCTCAATCTGATATGAATTTTCCGTGCATTCTGGTTGCAAATGAAATGAAAATTCAGATAAATTGATTGTTAACGCGTCTAGTAGGAACATTAACCTGTTTTTAGCATTGCTAAAATACAGACCATAAAGAACATTATTTAAGGTTTATTCAATTACTATAGTAAGATACAGATAGTAGATTTGGGATTTTTTCATACCCTGGTTAGATATAATCTTCTTCTTCTTCTTCTTATTCCTTGCCTTATTTATTATTCAGGGTCGGCACTCCTACTTCTCCATCTATTTGTCCACAACTTTCTGTCTTGTGTATCGTCACTCTCTGCATTCAATCTGTTCCAAGTCATTTTGAACAACTGATAACAAAGTAGCTTGTGGGCGACGCGTTTTCTTACATCTTTTCCAATATCAGTAAGTTTCCGGTCCACGCATTACGTCACCGAACCATCTTAATCTACTTTTAGTGATTATATTGGTGATGGAAGTAACTTTTAAACTGCCTCGAATATAGTTGTTTGTAATTCTGTCCTTCAATGTTACACCTGATGACCATCTTAACACATTCTCATCTTGGTTGTGTATAGTTTCTGCATATATTCTCTTTTTACTGCCCAACATTCGACTTCTAGTGGAATAACCGCAATGACTGGCCACAAAATATTTGATTCCGAAATCTGCTGATGAGTATATTCTTCATTCTAAAGCTGATTAAAATATACCTTCCACCTATTGTTTACTACTTTGTTAGCCATCAAAACATTTCCACTCTTATCTGCAGCAATATTTTGTTCACCAATTTTGTATATCGTTTTGATCGCCAGACTCAAGACACTCATATAGCTCTAGATTTGGCCTTTCTTTCTTCCCGTTTTGCTATTTTATACATTTCTAAATTGCCACTGGAGCGAGTTCTTTGTCAAGTTTTGTATGATGTTTTCTTTCACGTGATATTTTTCTGAAACTCGGTATCCCGTCACCAAGTTTCTTTTCCAATATTCAGAGAACCTTTTGATATACCAAGGTTCTGTTTTGACTTCTATTTGCAAAGCATTTCAAAGTCATTCCACATAACGTCCGGCTCCCAATCATCTTGAAAATTGCGACTTAAGTATGAAGAAAGCGTTTTTATAAGACAGTCGTTTCCTACATGTAACTTAAACCAGTTGTTTGTTGTCTTGCCAACATGTCCATTTCATCCATAATCAGCCTGGTTTCAATTAATTTAAGACCTGCTAAAACCGATTCCAAATGTTCACAAAATTGCATCTTTGTGAATTCATCGAATCCCATTTGTGGAGCATATACCAAAATAATATTCATAATTGGTTTAATATCTAATAATATCTTTAAAGACATTATCCGATCGTTTATTCTATCTACAGACTCAAAACTTTGCACAATGTTGCTGTCAAAAAACTATTCCTACACCGTTTTGAGGACCTTTACCATTATAATAAAGCTTATAGCCATGTCCTATATATTTATCTTTGGATCCCTTTCATTTAGTTTCCTATATACAACTTGGATATTTCTCTTTATATATAACACCTCTGCTAGCTCAATCCTGCGTCCAGTTAAGGAGATGATGTTCCAAGTACCTACTGTCAAAATTTTACATTCTGAATTGACTTCACTTTTGATACTCCGCACCCGGAGATCCGATTGGAAGAGTAGTTTACCTTCTATTTCTCCTATTTCTGCCAATAAATAAATAATAAACAATTTCCTTTCTCTCTTCTCCTTTCTTCTATTTGACATTTTTTGTTTTACTGCCGGCGACCGCTTAACCGAAAGTCAGGCGGTCTGGTTATGTATAATACGAGTATACAAATGCAAATCACACTCTGAAAATTCCAATGCATCTTTAAGTTAAAATTAAAATTATGTGTAGTGTTTGATGATTGTTTTTTTTTTATACTCTAGATTTTACAAGAGAAAATTATTGCACTGACAATATCAACAACCGTTAACACAATATCAAATCTTTATGAATCGTCTATATGTCGTCAAAAATTGTATAACACATTGTATGCATTAATAATATCATGTCATCATTTGTGTCCACCACCAGTACAGTATGCGGCGTCAATTTTTGCTGTATTACAAATTCGTGATGCAAATCCAAAAATTCGAGAAATTTGTCGTGATCATTTACGATCAATTGAAAAAATTCTACATCCTCAAAAAGATGTTCTATATTTTCAACCGGACAAAAGTGATGTACGTGATGCTGCTGCTGCTGTAAAACAACATCAATTATTAGATCAAGGTATTGATGATGCGGCGAAAGAAGCAAATGTTATTAGTGATAATGATGATTCTTCTTTATCTGGTGATGAACAAGAGGTAGGTAGTTTGAATAATTTTTTTTTTGTTAATTTATTTAAATTTTGATACTTTTTTTTTCTATTCAATACAATATTAGAATATCAATAAAAACAAAGGAAATGACGTCGAAAATCCAATAGAACAACTACAGCAATCACTGCATTTAGAAGAAGAATGTAATGAAAAAAATCCAACAATTAATGAAGTAATAGAAGACAATACTAAAATTGTTGATGATAATTTAAATTCATCTGCAAGCAATGGATCTAATAATAAAATGGATTCGGTTCAGCCAAATGAAGTTGCACAACAATCACAATTTGTTGATTTAACTGACAATGATTTTATTGATATGACAAATGATAATAATGACGATGAAGAAACAATTATTGATATAACAAATGAAAATGTTGAGTCAGAAAGTCTGGTGATTATTTATATATCGCCCAATGATGATGAAAATAAAAAAACAGAAAACCAATCAGAAATAGTTTGTGTAGATGATGACGATGATGATGTCAAGTGTAATAATAAATTTAATGACAATGAACCAAAAGCAAAGAAACAAAAGATGAATAAATCAGTTACAGATGCATTGGATACAGAAATTAATGAAGATGAAATGGTTGCTGAATTAATGTCATCATTTGTAAATGAATTAAATGATGAAAGTTGTTGAATTTAATTAAATATAGTCGCATATGAATTATGGTGTTTGTTTTTTTTTTTTTGTTAGTATGGTAAAAGCGATGATTAATGACTATGAAACTCTAATGTGAATACCTGTAGTCAGTTAAATTCATTCATTCGTAAAATTCAGGAAACACATATTCAGACACGGTCCACAGAAGCACGCCACATAAACGTGCGACCAAACGTCAATTCAACAGAAAGAAGGCGAGTGTGACATCCGAACTAGTCGTGTCTTAAGTGTAAATACTCGAATAATCTCAGCAGAACAACTGCCATGATAATATCTATAGAAGAGTGATAGCGCCCCCACATAGAGCTTATGCCGAAAAAAATCTATGTGACCGGTGATTTGTTAATCACCTATAAGTCGAAAGGCTCGCCTCTGAATTCTGTCGAGAAAACCAATGGTGGTCGCCGCAGCCCCAGCCCATATGTTAGAGTCGTGCTTCATTAGAGGCCTTATATGTGCTTTGTATATAATGGCAATATTTTTGGCATTGAAATATTTCTTACAACGAAGCATAAAATTCAAGCCTTTTGGCCGCGTTATTGGCCACACACCAGATGTGATCATTCCATAGTAGTTTTGAATTGATATGCGTGCCGAGGGAGTTCAGACCCGAAGAATTGCACAGCAAATTACCATCGAAGTATGTAGTTGGGTCCGTAGTATTTGCTTATGAGACAAAAGACGCAATTGCATATTATTCGCCATTGAATATTACGACATTTCTCCGTCCACCATAAGAAATTTAATTTAAATCGCTGTCGTAGAGTATTGTCCATATCCACGCAAAACGACATGACCATGATCTCGGATGGTCTTGTGTCGAAATAGTAAGACTGTTGCAGAGTGCAGTCATCAGGATTGGGTTCGCAGTTAATGTTCATTAATGAAAATTAACGAGAGAAATATAATA
>JANSTX010054143.1:0-11298 GCA_027564355.1 Penthetria funebris | reverse complement strand
ACCACCTCATGGGAAAAGTGTTATAAATATGAAAATGACTGTTATTTTTGTAATGTATGCTCATTTAAGAGAGATGATCAACAATTTCAATCGTCCAACGATTTTTTTTCATTTTAGTAGAATCACAAACGATAATAGTCATACGTCAATTTTCTGTTCCAAGATATCATAGGCGGTTAAAGAGCTTCAGTACCATATTGCCATTGCGAATTATATTACACCACAATTATATCTTATACAAATATCTGCACCACGCCATCTATTACCAATATTCAACGAAAATAAAACATCGAAAATAATTACTAACAATCTAGGAATGACTATTTAGAAAATACCAGAATGTTCTAAATATTGATTACATTATTAGTATGTAAGTGGCGGCGTTGCAGCTAACAATCCATTATTGAGTAAAGTTTTGATTAAGAAGGTAGACTCCGAGAAAATAAGATTCAAATAAATTTGTAAAGTAAAATGATAATTTGTGAAAATTGTTATATTGAAATAAATTAAGTTTGTATTCAAGTAATATTTTTATTATATGTACCACGTGATTAAACATAGCATTTTCGTTAACCGCTCGCAGAAGGCTATTTTTACGGGAGAGTTATTAAATCAATAGAACAACTACCGTAGCAATTTTTATAACAATATACTCAAGTCATGTTCCCATCATAGAACTGAATGTTCTAATTTAAAGTCTTCTCTGCATCTATTGCAAGAATTAAGTAATTGTTTCGTCATTGTATCATTGATTGTAAATTTGTTTGTCAAATTCTAAACAAACAACAATCCACATTATCGAAGAAGCACACGTTTTATAAAGTGAAATAAATGTTTTTGTTATAAAATTTATAAATTTATCAATAAAGTAACTAATTGACGGTATGCATTGAATTTTATTAATGAATTTCGTACACATTGAGCATATATACGAGTAAACATTAATCAAATTTGAATATATTCGTTCCAACATAACTGTTATAAAGTTTATAATATTATATTTTTCTTGTAGATTTTAGTACAGACATATTGTTAAAAATTCTAAAAAAAAAAAAATGCATTTTTACCCGCATAATATTACAAATCGGTATAGTTATAATTTTTGGTAAAAATTCATCATGAGCTGAAAGGTACATTTCGACTTGGCTGTCTTTGTTAATAAACAAAATAAAATTGTTTACGCGTTCATATACAGAAAAATATTTCGTTTCGTCTTGATGATTTTAACTTGTGTACTTTCTTTATCCTGGTTTTTTTTTCCTTCAACTTCTTTCAATTAATTAATCATACAAATGTCTTAAGAGAAAAATCAATTATATCCCCTTATTCTGTCCCGTAATTAACGTATATACTTGAAACACTGTTTGACATAATTTTTTTTTTCAAGCAACTAATTAGTGTAATCAGTAACTATGATATTGTAAATGTAAAATTAAATGAGATTCATTTAAAGAAGTCTGAAGAGAATCTCATAATTTGTATGTGCAGATGTGAATGAAATAGTGTATTGAATTTATATTCACGGGATTTTAGAGCTTTAACCTCAATGGGGTTTATTTCTGCGACTATGTGCTAGAAGCCCTAAGGTGTACATTTGGAATCCTTATATACAGTCATTGTGGAAAAAAGGCGTCATTTTGTTTTAACACACATTTTCATACCACCTTAGATATACAACTAGAGCTTTAATCGGATTTGAAACTATCACCTACAGGGTTCATCGGTCAAAGTGTTACTAACTTCACAAATATGTGACACAACGTGTATGTAAATATGGATCTAGATGATAGTGATGTGAATAATTTGATTTTCTATTTTACGTTAAGCTAATTATTTTAGGGATGATTTATTCTAAATCAATAAGAGAGTATTATATACAATAATATATTAAATTGGGTATCCTAAATTGAAAATGAAATCATAGGTTCATTAATTATATACTTAATATAAAAACCGCCTTCAATATAGCTTTTGAAAAAAATGTCAATCGATTTTATATTTGGTATCTTATAAAAGGGCAATATCCTTTTATTGTTTTACTAAATGTTTTTAAAATTGATTCCTCTGTAGATACTTAAAAATGAATAGAACACTATATCACGTAGAGTTTATATATATCTTGATATAAACTCTTTAATCAAATAAAGTACATTTTTTTATATCAAGCTACTAATTCGATATACTAGTATAGCTTACAATAATGTAGTATGTGTTCCTTATTCAAAAACAATTTTTAGCTTTGTCAAAACGTAACTTAATACAGGCTTTTATGCTAAGTAGATTTATAACTTGAATTTGGTGTTTCCGAAATGATTGATCATCGATCGCTACTACTACAAAACTGTCATATTCCATCAAATCGTATATTAACAAAAATTATAAGATAAAATTTTATTTGAAGATGGGCGATAGAAGTTAATTTTACAGACTATATTTTATTATAGACAGATTTTTTGTGTAAACAAATCATACCTTTGGATACAAATTAATGTTGTCTGGTAAAAAGTGATGTAAGACTTGAAACTGAATTTGTGCTGGATCAAGAATTCATTAACACAAACCGATTATGTTCTCATAATTAATCAGGAATTCATTAATCTGAAAATGAAAATTATCTTTATTATAAATATTGAAAATAGTGCTGTGTGGAATCTCTTGAGGTTGATCAACCAATACATTTCGCGCTATGCGGTCACTGGAAATGGAATTAAAGTATTGTTATAAAAGTGTGTTTTGGTAGGTAGCTATTTATTATATACAACGTTGATTCCCTGATAAATAGCCTTGGCCGAGCGGTTAACGTAAATGCTATATTCGTCGAATAATAAAATATTTACTTGCACTTTAACAAAAACTTTATTTTATCTTAATTCTATTGGAAAATTCAATACAATTTTACTATACAAAATGTTTTTATTTTCTATTAACTTGCACTTATGTTACTTTCAATATCTCTATGTGAATTTGATTAAGCTTTATTTTCACCTATCTTTTCTTGCTCGTAAAACCCCTATTTATATTAGCTTTTTGTTTACCTTTTGAACTTTCCCGAAGCTACCAGTTTATTCAAGCATCTTATACATTTTTCTAGTCCCCTATTTAGTTGTGACCGCCCTCTATTGAATATGTACCAAATTCTTGAACGAGTACAATAAAACAGGGCCGTATTTGTAACAGTATTTATCCTAATTTCAGAAATATGATCTTATTAAACCTCAATCCCAATTTTACTCCGATTTAATGGTTTTGAAAAAGCCAATAAATCGATTATTTAACGAAATTATAGGAAAGAATGTTAGTGTAATAGTTTCTAGTATAATTGGTGACTCGAGTCTAGAATGCAAAATCATAACCCAGCTCATCTATAAATTTATATAGATTCTTTCTTCTTAACTACTCCTCATAATTATGTTTATTCTCTCTTACTTCAAATATTTCTAATGCATTTTCTTTTTTTCGCAGTGTGCAAAGCAACAATTAAAGAAATGAGAAACGCTGTTAAAACAGTAGACCCAAAGAAAAGGGTTGATGTCGCTGGATTTAGAATGGCACCTGATGGTAGTAGCGGAACAAGAAGTGTGCAATTATCAAAATCAGAAACATATTTGACGGAATTAATGGAAAACATATGTAAGGAAATTCATAGTTCTATATTTTTTTTTAATGTATCTATTATAAGTGATATATTCGGTTATAAAAGTAAGAAATATTATATACATTTAGCGTTACCGTTAGTTTCAGTTTGGTTATTGTCGTACCATAACAGTAACGTCTAAGTAATATGTGGTATGTTATGTATATATTATAATTTTTTGTTTTCAAAGTTATTTTTTTTAATGATCGGTATTGCTTGTTATATAGTTCCATTGGGGGACAAATTGGCGGCGGTAAGGATTTCATTTACGTTGACCTTTGATTTGTCTGATCGATATGCGGGAAGTACCTAGACGTCAGCATCAGTATCGACCAGGAAACGTGTGATCGAGAAACTGTCAACGATGAAGAGACGTCTCGATTTGTTTAAAATTGAGTCGAAGAACACCAACTCGGTCGAGCGATTAAGTTTTTGGCTCGCTTGTGCCGTTACCTGCGATGGAACATTGCGGTCTGCAATACTGTGCGTCGTGTCGTGGCCATGCTTTGCGTGGTAGTAACACAGTCCCATGAGGCAGCTAATGATTCTCATTTGCAACAATAAAGGGACATCAAATGTATCATGTAATACATTCGACTGAAAGGGTAAGAGGTGGATCAGCAATATTCATTAAAAATAATATCAGACATTATGAAGAGCAACACATAGAAAGATATAATGCGAGTAACAACAATAATGCGCAATAAAAAAATTAATGTATCGGCAATATATTGTAGGCACAATATGAAATCAAAAGATTATACTAAACTCCCAACTCACTGGGTCATAACTTTATCATTGGGGGTGATTTTAATGCTGAAAACACTTATTGCGGATCCCGAATAACCGCACAAAGTGAAAAGAGGTTATTTAAACCAGAACAAGTTTCTAAGTGTGATTTTCATTCTGGTGGTACGCCAACACACTGGTCATCAGATACGAATAAATTGACGTATATTTTTGACTTCTATGTAATTCTCTTATATCAGATAACTACATTCTTACGCAAAACAGCGATCGACTAGTTTCTGATCACTCACCAGTTCTCATGACGCTGAATGAACTAATAATAAAAAGTGAAAATACACCAAGGCTAAGAAACAATAGAACTAACTGGGAATTCTTCCGTAAATTGACTAATGAGAAAACCACGCAAAACATTGCAAAGTAATAGATAAGTAAACTACTGCATATAATTAATGCTTTATTCGGGTTAAAATATGTGCCACGTTAATGGACGTTTGCTAAGAAAATTATGACAGCCAATCCGGGCAAACTAACGCTAACGCCAACTATGTCGAAGTTTTTTGAGAATAAAATAAAATTACGGCCAAAATTGAGGGTGCACTAGCGAGGAAGCTGAAGCTGAAGTATTTTCTTAGATGTGGCTGAGGCATTTGTTTTTTTTTAAATTCTAAACACAACGGTGTATTTGATTTTTTTGTACGATTATTCCTTCAAGACGATACATGAACGATCTCAAATTAATAGTCCCTTGAAACTCTGTTACCAGCGCCTAAAAATAGAGATATATAATACTAAAGAACAATATAATTATATATATAATATAATTATATTGTTCTTTGATATTATACTCACAATATCAATCTAAAAGGCGTAAAAAGTTTGAATGGGATGTACTTCAATTATTCGGACTTTTGTGTAATCATTTTTTTTCTGAGCTGTTTATTTCTTGGCGTTACATGAACGGAATAAAATATAACAGACCTTTGGAACTTTGTTCCCAGGGCCTCAAAATATTGTGGACTGTATATAAGCGTTTAAAGTGTTTTGTTCAGCAAATCGATGTAGTTTAATAATTTAAAAGTATGCCCTGCATATTATAATTGGAATGTGAACATTTTAACTTAATCGAAATACTATCCATGTATACTTATTAGTCCTTATATGCCAAAATAATTCTCTTCGCACAGTAACTTGAGATTTCTTTGAGATACTATCATAAAATTTTCCAATTGTCTTTTTTAAGTAATTTGTAGATTTAATTTCGAAGATAAGTAAAATTGGAATACTCCTTCGAGCATCTATGATACGTTAAGCAATTCTCAGGGACCTACAATTAGTGACGAAGCCAAATATACGTTTTTCTAGTTTTTATCTGTAATTCCCTATTTTTATTTGTAGCAAATCCTGGCATGTAATTTAAATTTTATTAATTCCTTATTTTCAGGTGATAAAATGGATGATTATGCTAAGGCTAGATATAAACAATCAAGAAAGTTAACCGTCTTAAAACTAATGTCTGATAATGGAGGCATGAACCCTGAAATGAGTAATGTGGACTTTGTTCAAGATGGAGACTTAAACAAAAGCCTTAAACATTATGTATGTATAATAGATTTACAGTTTAAAAGTAAATATTTTTGATAGTATTATTCAGATAAACATGGTATATATATTATTGTCATTAATGCTTTTGTGGAACAACAAACGGTACTTCTGAGATAGTAGTACAATTTAAAAACGGTTTTTATTTACTGAAAAATAGACTTTTATTTCGTAAAAATTACAAAATATATTTTATTAAAAAGCTACCACTTTTGCTCATCTTTCAGGAAATTTATTGATTCCGTCCGAAAACCAATTTTAATTTTTTTAGCAAACAACGTATCAGGCCAATTTCTCTCATACTTTTTTGGCTGTCCAGAGCGTGCTTTATAACTGATGTATAAAGCACTACGTTTATAGCGGTTAAACCATTCGTTGCATCGAGTTTTCTATAGAGCATCGTTACCATAAATTTCTTCAACGATGGCTTTCGATAGCCTTTTTCTTTGCAAAATAGTAGTGCAATTAAACTTTTCGCAAATACAGTTTTTTTTTGAATTTTCGAAATATATATAAATTTATTTTCACAACTGATTTTGACTGACATATATAATATATTATATTACCGATTCAAATTATGTATATTTCATTAACTATAAGTGTGACAACTAACGTGTTTTGGAATTGTGCTTCAATATTTGAAACTTTTTAAAAATATATTTAGAAATAAAATATAATCCTCAAATAGCAGAAAAATAAATTCGATTCAAAATGTTTGTGGGACAAATATACAAATCTTTGATTCGAATCAATGTATGATATTTGTGTATGTATTTGGTCTTTCTGTAGTACATAAATTTTTGTTTAAATTACTTCCTATTTAAATAAATTTGATAGCACTTGATTTCTAATGCAGAAAAATCAAGAATCAATTTCAATAATTTTTTCAAATAATTATAATATATGTTTTGCTAAATTATATTATTTTTACTGAAAATATAAATCTCATTATGTAATATTTATAGTACATGCATACAAAGTTATTGTAGTGGCGTTCATTTTATCTCTAGTGCTAGGTTTTATATCGACATTTACCCAATTTCTTCAAATAACACCATGAATGCATTATGGTAGATAAACGAGTTGCCGAGTTTACTATACGTAACCACGTATTCAAAATTTCAAGAGTGTGGGCGTGTGAATTTTCGGAAATTGACGTATTTTCACACTTCAACAAAACACGATCGTATTGAACGACCATCTATTTTACGTTACCGAAAAATTTTAATATTTGGGATCACTTATCCCAACTAGTGGTAGAATCGATAATGATATTCAACATCAAATAAAATGCGGTTGGATCAAGTGGAGATTAGTATCTGGAAGTTTTATGTGATCGAAAAATGCAACCATAATGTAATGTATATGCATGTAATGTATATGAAACTGTTTTTCGACCAGCAATGACTTAAGATTCTGAATGATGGGCTGTTAAAAGAGACCATTTGCAGAAACTACACACAACTGAGCTTTGATATAGTCAACCGGAGTAACATTGAAGGACAGAACTAAGAACAACGAGGTAGTTTAAAATAATATAATCAAAGTAGAGTAAGATGATACGGTCACATAATGCGTAGTCCGGAAAGATATTGCGTAAAATTGACATTAGCTACAATTCCAAATGATATACAGATGATATTATTTTAACCGATGCATATTCAAACACACACTTGTGTGTGTATGTTGTTAATTTAAAAATGTAAAATAGTCTAATAGTAAGTTTATTTAAGGACATAAATATTATTTGTTACAGTGTCTGGAAATTCTAGAAGATCATGAAGAATCTATTTTAAATGTATTTATGGCAGATATAATGGTTGAAGATATTGATATCCAATTATGTACAAATACGGCAAAATACTGCAATGACTCTTTAAATGAGTCAGTAGATGATCCGATTACCGAGTCGGATGAGGCAAATACAAAATTTGAGTATGATGAATTATAAAATTTAATTCTGTAAATATTGTAAATACGATTATATAACATATATTGTACAAATATACACAAATTTATTATTGACGTTTTCCTTTAACTTTAACTATCGATGTATCCTATCAGATTATCACAACGGAGATTAATCTGAAACCTCATTATTGTAGTCAAGAATTGGATCAAATTAATTAACCTTCGAACGAATTACAAACTAATGTGTTTACAAATTTGAAAGATAAAATTTAAATGTGATCAGGTGTTACCTAGAAAATCAACTGTAATGGACATGATAGTAAAAACAATTGCTCAGATTTTAAGAACAGTTATAGGTTGCACTCAGGTTAAACTGTTAAATACGTAGTTTAATTATGATGAGGCAACATTAATATGTACAAATACGGCAAAATACTGCAATGACTCTTTAAATGAGTCAGTAGATGATCCGATTACCGAGTCGGATGAGGCAAATACAAAATTTGAGTATGATGAATTATAAAATTTAATTCTGTAAATATTGTAAATACGATTATATAACATATATTGTACAAATATACACAAATTTATTATTGACGTTTTCCTTTAACTTTAACTATCGATGTATCCTATCAGATTATCACAACGGAGATTAATCTGAAACCTCATTATTGTAGTCAAGAATTGGATCAAATTAATTAACCTTCGAACGAATTACAAACTAATGTGTTTACAAATTTGAAAGATAAAATTTAAATGTGATCAGGTGTTACCTAGAAAATCAACTGTAATGGACATGATAGTAAAAACAATTGCTCAGATTTTAAGAACAGTTATAGGTTGCACTCAGGTTAAACTGTTAAATACGTAGTTTAATTATGATGAGGCAACATTAAATACTTGAAAACTTTCAACAAAAAAGTTCCACTCGTCTATCTCTATTAACGAAATAATACGAATAATATAGCAAATTCATATAAATAATTATAATGTTATACATATATAAATAATTATCAAGAAAATAAATACATAGTTTAAAGTAAGTTCGTAATTGCTAGAATTAAAATCTTAATATCCTTACGATGGTTTTTTTACATTTAAAATCGAAATATATAAATAGAGTTACGTATATAAAGAAGAGTCTAATATCGTTTAACTAGAATTTAAGATTTAAAATGAAACAATCAAAGCATTACTTAACGTCATAACAAACAATGGCATTTAAAAATTTTTGGCATAGTAACACATTTCATTAGAATGCAAAATATACTATCAACTGGTTCTAAAGTCATATGTTTTGTTCGGTAAAGATTTTACTCAACCCATCTTCTCTTCATCATGGTGTCACTGGTAACTGGAAAGAATATATGTAATATCTGCCATGTGCTCGAGGCTAAAATGTGGGCTTTTGTCGTGGTCAATACGATGCCCATAAATATTTATGTACAACTCCACTGATTTATTCAGATTTTAGAAAAAGACAATAATATTTGACTTATAAAGTCTGTCAAAATTGACGAGGAACAAGAGTAACAAAAAATTGGGTGCAACAATTATTGTAGGCCCTGAAAATTGTTTAACGTATCACAACATTATATAAAAATATTAATTTAAGGGCATCGTAAAATAGTTGATATCTCGTTCCTAGAATATTGTGACTCCAACAAAATTTCATGAAGGTATCTGAAAGAAATCTGAAATTATCGTGATAACAATCAGATAATCAGAGCGGAATTGCTGCAAATAGAATACAGATGGCGAAAGACTAGTAATGAACCATGGAGTCGTTTGTAGAAATGTTGGGTGTGCTCTAAACGATTCTCAATCTTTCTCATTTTGTAAAATATTAAGTGTTTTTCCAATGTGCACAGCATTATCTTTTAAAGATGAAATACAAATATCAAATTAATGTGCCATAAAGGAAAGCTTTCGTATATATCTATTGTTGTTATTTATTTCCTAATGAAATATACAACTGCTATTGATTACGAATACAAGAATTTTTCAAAAACATTCGACAATACAATAGTTCAAATGCTCTTGCTTCCATTGGTGCAAAAATTGATCGTAAGCCATTGGGAATTTATTAAATTTCTTGGAAGGTTTACCTTATTTCAGAAAATATTGAAATCGATCGCTATTTAAGTTCAGATATAAATGTTATCTTGTTATGCTGCGTTATTTGTATATACTCCTGATACAGCTGCAGATTTTCGAATGAATAATCCAATGAATGTGATGTGCCACAGAAGCATAATGTCTGCAATTACGTCAGTAATTTATAATTGGTCTCTAATTTGTGATACATATGATATTGAATGAAGCTCGATATACAGCAGTCAATTGTGCATTATGTAAACGTCCTCCAACGCTTAAAATTTGATCATGCCCCAGAAATGGATTTAGTGATTTGAGCCTACTTTTTCCCGATATCTGTCTTCCGTCATTTAGTTCCCCCATTTCCGCTGCATATTCTAATGACTATACGATAAGGATCCAGCACAACAATGCGAATCCTAACTCTTTTGTCGTCAAATGTGCAATTTCTTTGGATGCTCCCCGATTAGACGCGTTTGCAATAAACCTGAATAAATATGCAGTTATTCTTATTAGTTTCTGTAAAGAAGAATATTTTAATAAAAAATCTATTATGTCATCCGAAAGCACGTTTAAATTAGTTTTAATTTTTCGAGTTTCCAATTGTGTTTCAAAAACCCTATTTTCTATAGGCCAAGATTCGTGTTCCTTTTTAGTCAGGCCGGACCCCGCCACCATGTCTGTTCCCCAACAAGCTGTTTAGGATATAGACCCCTTGATGCAAGATCCGCCGGATTATGATTAGTAGAAACATGCTGCCAAACACAAGGTGGAAGATTGTGTTGAATCTCCCTTACTCGATTGGCCACGAAAGTCTTTCATTTTGTCAATGATATATTGTATAAATTGCTGAATATTATCCGCGGTCTATATCGTGATTCGCAATATAGAGTTCTGCAACATGGAATAACTCGTCTTGAACTGGGTTATGATCAAAGTAAACTCTGGACCGCATGGTATCAGATAGGGTCAACATTTGTTCACTATCAACAGTTTAGTCACATGAAATTAGAACATCATGTAAAATATCTCGCAAGCCGGTCGAAAGATCAATGTTTCAAAGCCGAAACTAATGAAGGTTGTGGTCAATGGCAAACAAATAGATGACACTTCCAACATTTATGAAGTTTTTAATAGTTGATGGTGACGCCGGATACAAAAAGACTCGGCAAATGTTTGCTATGTTGCGTTTTATATTTTAGGAATAATTTATATATTTTTCTTTTTTTTATTATTTATTAAACATTAAATTGTTATATTTGTTTTGTTCTGAAAGGATACACAAAATAAGAACAAAACAATTTTTA
>JANSTX010054142.1:608-11299 GCA_027564355.1 Penthetria funebris | reverse complement strand
TATATATATAAATATTGTGGAAATCATTAATTCAATAAATCAGTAATGTATGCAATGAAAGTAATTTACATGTTTAACTTTCAAGATGAAAATACACTTGTTTTATGTAAACGAATAAAACTACCAAGTTTAAATCGAGAAATATTTGTATTTAAAAATCAAACAATTTATTTGAATGTCGAGTACTTATGTCTCATATATTTATGGAATTATTATAAAGACATTTGCATAAAAATGCAATTAATGAATTAAATGCTTACAGCATTATGATTTTAGAACTCAATATTCAATGGAAAGTATCTGTCACTTTCGTTAGAAATATTTACGTATGGTACGTATGTTTAATGTGGTGATCAATGAAGTGATCGACAAACATCTATGCTACTCAGATTATGTTTTCCTCCATGTTGTATCATCGATAACTCCATCACAAGATACATTAATTTGTAGCGTATTATATAAGGACTACACGTACAAAGTATCTGAAACGATTATTAACTACAATAAAATGATCACTATATCAAATTAGGCAGCTGCGGGGTTGTACAAACCACTTCACTTAATTATTCAAATATATTCATGAATATCGTTATTTTTTTTTAATATTTGAAAATGTCTGAAGAGTTTATAGTAATTATATGTCACATGTACAAAACAATCGAATATGTTTTCATTTGGTGTATGGGATACATTTTTAACAATGATATTCCAATCTTTAAATCCCTTTGGAATAATTGGAATTGTTTAGGTTTGCTAAATATGCATTTTTAATTCGTAATCATGACAATTACCAATGTTGCAGCTGTGGTACATTATACTGATGAAAAAGCAATTTTATTAGCTAAATACTTCGTTGTTTTGTCTCAATTTCTTCTTAAAAATGGTCTAGCAATAACGAGTAATATGCACCGGTTTTTATTTTATATATTTCTAAATAGTCGATGAATATTATACTATACGTGTATCCCAGAAAATAGTGACCGTGAACTTTTCTGTCAATTGAACCCACTTTGGCTTGATTGGTGAAATTTCATACCCAATGTTCTTGTAAGATATTATGTGAACACGTTCATATTAGATGTTTAACATATCAGCTACTTCATCGGCGATTATTTAAAGCGATATCGGTTACTTAATGTCTAAGAGTCAATAATTGTTCTCAATAGTCATACGTTGGTTAATCAGTTAAATGGTTCTGTTCCAGGTAATGGTTTAATGATGATAATTCTACTATTGCCATTGACTGAAAGTAAAATTGAAATACGATTCAAATTATACATAATAATTGAGTTCATGATGATCAAAGAAGTTGCAGTAGTCGTCATTTAGAAGTATAGAAAACTTACAAAAAATAGTAAAAGAAAAGACAGTTAAAATTACTAATGCCAGATGCTGGATTCAGGTTCAGAAATTAGTTATATATGAACGTAAAAAAATGTGCTGACTCAAATGACATTTATAAACTTGATGAACAAATGAATGTATCTGGAAAGAATATACATGGTATCGAATCTAAAATAAAATATTAAATCCATAGGAAAATATCATACCGTAAAAGTTACCTTGCACGTGACAAAAGTTCTAGTAAGTGCGTAGCAAACTGAACGTAAAACAAATTAATTAAATAATATGCAAATTAAAATTTATTAATTATTCTCAATGTCATGAAATCAAATTGTAAATTCTCTTCTGAATTATTCTGTCGAATCGTATGACTTGCATTTTATATAATTTAAACATTATTACGTTGGCCTTTATACCCACAACTCATTTTCCTTCCATAACAATATTAGTCAAATCCTATTTTTTTGTCTCATGCATCAAACTATAATACAATATTTGCATAATAATAGTTCGTTGCATAATAGTTCGTTGCATTAATCATTCAGACTTATTACCGATTATTTTGCCCAATTGTATCAAAAGAAATTAATGAAAGTCCTTTTGCTTATATTAGCTGAAACAGAAAATGAACCAAAAAAATTTGACATCATTCAAAATGCAATGGGTGCATTGGGAAAATGGCATATATATGTTTGTGCAACTGTATTTCTATTAAAATTTCCAGTTGCATGGCATCAGGTGAATTTAATATGGTTTTTAATATTATAAATATTATTTAAGAATAAAAACAAATTAATTAACATAATCTTTTAGATGAGCATAATATTTTTGGCTCCACCACCATCATTTACCTGTATAAATCAAACAATTGACAAATGTTCAGATCAATGTCCAGGTTACTCGTATAATAGAAGTATTTTTACTGAAACTATTATTACAGAATGGGACTTAGTTTGTGACAAAGCCCAATTAGCAAATTTATCGCAGACAATTTTTATGTTGGGTATACTATTTGGGAATGTTTTCTTTGGAACATTAGCCGATAAGTAAGTTAAAAGTTATTTAATTGTGTAATTATTAGTATTATCATAATAGAATTGAAGACGAAGATTGCATCAATTGACTACATTTCCATAATATGTTTTTCTGCTTATGAATATTTTCGACAGTGATAGTTTTCAATTTAAGTATCCTGACGATTTATAAGCTATAATATGTTAGAAATTGAACAGATCTACTTAACAATTGTCGATCCGACACATTTTCTTGATGATGTTATTGTGTTAGATATATTTACCTATTTCTATTTATTGTTTATTGAGTGGTAGCCACATAAATAATATAAGAAATTCATTAAAAGTGCGAGACAGTAAGATTTTAGGGATTTGTGAAAATCGATCAAAAAAAAAAAAAATACAGGTTACTCGACTAGAGTTCGGTAACAATTAGATACAAGTTACTCCAATTACTACTTTTTAAAAATAAATACCGACCTGTGAACGGAATCGCTTAAGTTAACTTTAGACTAACCATTTTTCCGACTACATGAATAGAGCAATCAGTATCTCATTTGAAAATGAGTAGGAAGTAGTCGCTTCCAATTCGAAGTTAATAACACAGCCGAAATAACAGTATGCGGTGAAGAACGACATGCGAACCTTATAGAGTTTAAGATAATTATCATAGAAATTTTTTAAAAAACATAGAATATACAAAGAAAGAAATTATTACTCTGACTTTAACCTAATTTCTCGTTTTAATATTGCTGCATTGATTCTATATTTTCAATAATTAATATTTATACATTAAATTTATTGTACTTATATTATAGATTTGGAAGAAGAAATCCATTAGTATTTGCCGTTTTTCTACAATTAATAACAGGTGTTGCAACTGCATTTGTACCCTGGTATTGGATGTTTGTTGTTTTACGATTTATGACGGCAGTTGCAACTGGCGGTACGATGGTAACAAGGTAAATATTACAAATGAAAATTATACTCAAATAGAGCTACGGAGAAATTAAACTTTACCGATATTTATTTCAGTTTTGTTCTTGTAATGGAAATAATTGGTGTCCGATGGAGAGAATTATTTTCCGTACTTTATCAAATACCATTCAATTTAGGACATTTAACATTAGCCGGTTTTGCCTATTACATACGTGACTGGCATTATTTACAATTTGCATTGTCAATTCCGTCAATTGTTTTAATTTCATATTATTGGTTAGTACCAGAATCACCACGTTGGTTATTTACCGTTGGTCGTGTAGAAGAAGCCGCAATTGTTTTGAAAAAAGCGGCCAAACAAAATAATCTACCAAATGATAAAATTAAAACTGATCTTGAAGAACATTATAATTTACATTCAACTGGTAAACCGATATCAAAAGGAAATGTTTTGGATTTATTTCGAACACCAAATTTAAGAATGAAAACAATTTGTATATGTTTCAATTGGTTTGTATGTGGATTGGCATTTTTTGGTGTTGCACAATATGTTGGACAAACTAGTGGTGATATTTTCACAAATGTTGCAATTTCAGCAGCTTTAACATTACCCGGAACAGTAATTTGTATTTATACAATGAAGGCATGGGGACGAAAAAAAACTTTGATGTCATCAAACACATTAACCGGTCTAGCAATGTTAATTATTGCTTTTGTACCATCAACAAATACAATAGCAATTGTAACATTGGCATCCATTGGTATAATTGGTATGAGCATTTCATTTCCGACAGTCTATTTATATGGTGGTGAATTATTTCCAACGGTTGTGCGAAATGTTGGCATTGGTACTGCTTCAATGATTGCAAGATTTGGTTCAATGTTGGCACCATTTGTTGCTGGTTTTGCAGCAACACAACATTGGTTGCCACCAGTTATATTTGGTACAATTCCATTAGTTGGTGCAATATTATGTATATTTTTGCCGGAAACAAACGGACAACCATTACCTGAAACCATTGAAGATGGTGAATTATTTGGAAAGAAAATTGATATTAAAAAAGGGGTTACTGAGAAGGTTGAAAATGGAAAAAATTAATGTATATTTAAATAAAAATAATTATTTAATTAATTTAAAAGGATCAAAAACCTCACTTAACAATCATATATTGTATCAAATTTAATTGTTAATTAAATTGTTGTTATTAATTTATAGTTAAAAGTTGTAAATGTCAAAGTTCTAATTGTATTTAAGATTAATCCTTTTATTGTGTTGTTATTATTGTCATAAATTCTGATCTTTTATAAATTATTTACAGACATGCATTCAAAGCGATTATTGAATCTCTATAAAGTCCATCGCTAAATTAATATTTTATTTAATAATAAAATTTCGTTGGTTTAATTTTAAGTATTAATTTTATTATTAGATTGTGTTTTAAATACATCAATTAAAATATGTACATTTTCTATAATATATAATTTTTCATTTAAACATATAATTTATTGGCTATTTAGTTATCAATTTTACACTCAGTTCTTTCCCTTCGATAAATACAGTCCCGAAGTCATCTTAGACAATTATTTATTCTCACTCTGGATACAATAATAGAAACCAAAAGTCTAACATATATGAAGATGAATATTATCTTAAACTATCTTGCATTTTTAATTTGACTTTATGATTGCCTCTATTTTAATTTTACCATGAACGAATCTTTACTTCACAAAATATCTCTATTTTACACCTGAATGTGGAAAACTGTATTACGATATAGACCGTTGATTCACGTTTATCAGTTTCGACGTATCGTATTTGAAATCATCAAATCGTCACTAAATTGAATTGGGCATTACTAATGAAAATACTATACGTCATCATCATCTGGAGCTTTACTACAACGCGGTAGCATAGGGCGTCAACGATCCATTTCTTACGATTTCTGATCAGCCCCTTCAATTCACATACTTTTTAAATGATATACGCTATGATTCTGTGAGCTGCTATCGATCTTCACTTCATAAAACTATAACTTGTAGAGACACATAACCATAATAACATTGACTTGTAAAAGTTAAAATTGTACTTTAAATAGACTGAAAAATTTGCTAAGATTTCAGGGGCTCATGAATTTTATTTAATAATTCATTAGAAATGTATGTTTTATGTATACAAATATTTATACTCGAATATGATTGTCATTACGATTATAAACTCAAGTATGCTCATAAATCGCGTATCAGAACATAAATAGGCAAATATAATTTTGACGAACTCATCTTATAAGATAGTTAAAAGGTTGACTAACAGTTAGTTTTCAAAAGATTGTTCAAGAAAATGTATTAATTTGATTTAAAAACATTAAAACTAAAAATTGTTTAATTTTCCTTTAGAAAAATGATAAAACTTATGTGCTAGAAGTCTACAGTGTTGTGAAAATATTATTTAAATTTATTTTTGTATTTAATAAGTTAATTACTGAATTTAAAAAATGGTAACACATGAGTTTTGTATTTGAAGGATATGTATGATGCTAACGTTAATTAGGATGTCTCTGATATGCATTTCTAATTACATAAAGTAATAATATTACATGAAATATATTGAAACTTTTGAATAGTAAAATTAGTGAAGGTACAAATAGTATGAGAAAAATTGTCAGTTGCTCCAAAACAGAAACTCAGAAGAGTAACACTGGCTAAGGCAATAGAGCTGTCGTGTGAAAGGGTTGGAAAACTAATATGACTAAGATCACGAGGCACCAATGATAAAACACCTGGAATTCTTTAGAGACATTTTGGATTCGGTGTTAGTTACTTAAAAGGGAATCAAATCAATAAAGTAGATAATTGTAATATTCGTGTGTTAATAATATAAGTATATTTTGTACAGATTGATACATTTAACCGGGGTATGATAATAAATCCAATCGAAAACATTTTTATTAAATCAATGGTGTTTGCAAGAACTCATTGTTTACAGTAATAATAAACGTGGTTGTTTGGCTCTTTAGAAAAGGGTTCATGTTCTTGGTGAAAATTCAAACAATTATACATCTTTTTCAAGAAAATATATTTCGATATATTACATCAAGGATGCATATATCTTTTTTATGATATTTGCTTCATTATATTAGTACTAGTAAATAATATAATTTAAATTAAAAAAATTTAAGAAATTATCTACAAAATACTTTATTTGTTTTATAATTCTTATTTATAATAAAACAGTTTATGAGATCGATTCAAATTATATACAAGTACACCAGCACATAATTGTTAATATGAATTAAAGAAGTGAATAAATTTAATATCTCTGTCACCATAATGCGTAATGATCATATAAAATTAATTTTGAGTATAATTATACAAATAATGTATAGATCAAATGATCATAAGCATATTTTAATTTCACGTGTATATGTTTAAAATACTTCAAGATTAAATTTAATTAGTATATAATGTCGTTATCTCCTCTCTCAAATTCTGCAATAGATCTTTAATGATCAATTGTGCAATTTCATCGATTTCACAAGCAAGTTTCATTCTAAACAATTTATGCTATTGATAAGATTAATCCTTCTGCTTATATTCTATTATGGGAAAAGTCTGTCAAATGGAAATTAAAATTTCTCATGAATATTATATTGTCAGTTCTTTAAAACCCTTAAATGCAGTGGCCACTTCATGGCATACGTCAACAATTACAATCACAACAAAAAAAATTTGATTTAAGTATTATATTTCCGAAATGGATAATATTCATCAACAACTACGCCACGTGTGTAACTAAAACCTAATATCTCACATTGAATAAGCATATAATGTGTTAACTGTATAAACTTCAAATTTGAAATTATATAAAAAATAGTGGTAAAATTTGCCGAAGTGTACATTCAATAGTAGATTCTTTTGTGCTAAAAACGAAATGGAAATGTAAACGACAAATATATTATACTAATTTCAGTAGAAACAAAAAATGAACCAAAAAAATTGGACGTTATCCAAAGTTCAATGGGTGCATTGGGAAAATGGCATATATATGTTTGTGCAGCTCTATTTCTATTAAAATTTCCAGTTGCATGGCATCAGGTAAATAATAATAATAACTTTTATTAACATTTTTCTTCGAAAATAAACTAATTAACATAATCTTTTAGATGAGCATAATATTTTTGGCTCCACCACCATCATTTGCCTGTATAAATCAAACAATTGACAAATGTTCAGATCAGTGTCCAGGTTATTCTTATAATCGTAGTGTCTTTACTGAAACTATTATTACGGAATGGGATCTAGTTTGTGACAAAACCCAATTAGCTAATTTATCGCAAACTATTTTTATGTTGGGTATATTAGTTGGAAGTGTATTTTTCGGAACATTAGCCGATAAGTAAGTAAAGTTAATTATTTATGTGATTATAGATTTCAAATAAATGTAGTTTAATTATAATGTAACTCGAAATGAAAATTAGATTAATTGATTAAAGGTCCAAATAAAAGTAAATATACGCTTAGCATGTTTAATACAATTTTTAAATTGAAACTTTAACTGATCTATTTAACGATGATTGATCCGAGTCATGCTTTTAATATTAACGAAAATTAGCTGTTTAGCTACTTATTTAGCAAATTCCATTGTCTGAATATATATAGAAAAATAGCTAGTATACATTTAAATATTCCCATTGTCTATCGTGTTAGCTGATGACTTGAGTGATCGACTACCATAGAGGTTAAGCAATCCAACTTTACTTCCGCACGTAGTGTCATATGTAATATTTGACGATTGGTAATATGTCTGGTATTTATCTCTATGAATTTTAGCATCAGTTCTTGGATCGTAATACTATTTCAATTTACGTACATGGTAATAAAGACATTAATTATATATACTGCTATAACTTTAACAGATTGGCGACTTAAATCTTAAACTGTTTGTATTGACATAACTATTTCGAGAATATTGTCTTACATTTGGATTAGGTAATTTGATGCATTTATAAACTATTAAATCGATACAAGTAATGATAATAATCAACATGTTTTTAGGCATATAAAGTGATCGCATATAGGATTTGCATTGAAAAGAAAATATGATGAATATTCAATACGCAATGCATCTTTCAGTGTTTACCTTGATCACAATCAAGATAGTATTTACTTTGATCACAACCAAGATGAGCAGAAACATATGTGGTGATATTACAAATTTGTATTTTACACCTGTAATGTACATAAATAATGTTTATCAGTTTAGACGAGTCGTATTTGAGATCATTAAATCGTCAATAAATTGAATTGGATATTTTTAATGCAAATACTATATACGGATAGTCTATTTGTGAAAGGTCTTTTTATGATGATCCTTTCTAAGTTTTCCTGTTATTGAACTCAACCATATCGAGCTTGTACCTCTTCAATTTTTGAGTCATCTTTCCAGGTTACAAATCATTCTCAATTTCATAAGTTAAAAATCGACATTCTATTCACATTCAATACGAAGTTATTTGTGCGAACAGATAGAACTGACAGGATCATTTTCTAATTGATAAATGTATCAATGGGAAACAGCTCCAACATTGAGTATTGACTTCTATATATCTAATATAACAGGTTAAATATATGGTTTGTTTGTGAAATAACATTGACTTGTACAAGTTTATTTATATTGCACTTTAATTGAACTGAAAAATTCACTATGATTTTAGAAATATTATCAAAAGGATGAACATTTTGTTAGAATTATGCATTTTATTTAACATATTAAAATTGTTTGCATTGTTTATTTTACGTATATAAATATTTATACTCGAATATGATTATCATTACGATTATATTGCGTATCAGACTAAAGATATAATTGACTATATTGACGAACTCATAAGACAGTTAAATGTTTATCAAATAATTAGTTTTCAAAAAATTGTTCATGAAAATGTATTAATTTGATTAAAAAGCATTAAAACTACAAAATTTGTAATTTTCATTTAGAATGAAATGATAAAACTTATGTGCTAGAAGTGTACAGTGTTATGAAAATATTATTTTAATTTAAATTGTATGTCATAAGTTAATTGCTGAATTTATGAAAAACACTTTCATTTAAATATGTCAACATGTAAGTACAATACAATAATCTAAAATATATGCCTAACCAAGTGTCTCCAAAAAGATCAAATTTAAAGTGAAATGCAAACCGTTTTGAAGAATGTAAGATGCTAAACGTTAATAAGGATGGAGACTACTGTAAACAGAAGTCCGATTCTAGTGGTATATTAGAATTATCACATTATCGATTCTATGATATTTATTCCCAATCACTTGACTACCAAATGAAATAAAGTAATAATATTTTATGAAATATAATATTCGGATAGTAAAATTACTGAAGGTATAAATAATATTAAAAAAAACTGTTATTTGCTAAACTGTCAGTTGCTGTACAACGAAAGTTCCGAAGAGTTACACTTTCTAAGGCAATAGATCATTCGTGTGAAAAGAAGGAAGACAAATATGAATAAAAAATTAATAAACATTAGAAATTTGGGATTCGGTGTTAGTTAGTTCCAAGGGCATAAATTTAACAAAGAATAATTATATCAGTTTATAGAAAGACCAAGTATTAGAAAAGCGACCATGAACTTGATAAAAATTATGTAAGTTTAGTATAATTTTTGTTTTCAAAAATATATAGCTCCACATAACAAGTTACGAGTAAGTAGACATATTAACATAATTAGTAACTAGAGTTATATTTATTTTATGATATTTGCTCTTTTATATTGCTACTAGTTTCCCGTGTAGGTATATGTTTTAAATGCTTAAAGATTAAATTAAATTAATCAAGTTCCAATTTCACTTCTCATAATGTTGTCTCTCAAATTCTGCAATAGATCTTCAATGATCAATTGTACAATTTCATTGATTTCACTGCAAGTTTCATACTAAATAATTTATGTTTTAAAATAAACATACGCCATTTATGAGCGATTTACTATCAATCTTTGAACCCATATTATAATATGGTGAAAATCTGTCAAATGTAACGTAAACTTTCTCAGGAATATTATATTATCAGTTCTTTATAACCGTTAAATGCAGTGACCACTTCATGGCATACATCAACAATTTTGATCACAACATCAATAACACCGCCACATGCGTAACTAAAAAGTAATATCTCACATTATGAATAAGCACATAATGCGTTAACTGTATAAACTTCAAATTTGAAATCATATTAAAAAATTGTGGTAAAATTTGGCGAAGTGTAGATTCAATACTAGATTCTTTAGTGCTAAAATCGAAATGGAAGTGTAAACGACAAATATATTATACTAATTTCAGTAGAAACAAAAAATGAACCAAAAAAATTGGACGTTATCCAAAGTT